>CAWUFW010017871.1:0-245022 GCA_963921515.1 Calotriton arnoldi
ATTGAGGGAAAAAAGGCCCATAATAATTTTTTTTTAAAGTAACAGAAGACCAGTTAGGTTTCACCTGAGTGAGGCAATGTACGTTTTGCAAATTAGTTTTGCTGTTGTAAAACTTGTATTCTCTAATGAGTTCTGGAAAAGGCCTGAGTGATGCTTTAGCCGAAATATAGCGAAGGCTCTCCGCCGCCTCCTCCTCCTCACCCCATGCCCTCGAGGTCCTCCTGGATTCCAGGTTGATGCATGTAGCATGTTTCGACCTCGGAGGGGTGATGGCTCAAGGCTGGCTAAGTTACATGGAGGATCGGGCCGCAGCCGGGGGCCGGGGATAGTCGCTTCTCAAGTCATCAATCAGACTCAGAGCCTGCCGGCCTGGCCTAGACTAGAGCCAGGCTGAGCCTGAGGCCAGCCACCACTTCGCTCGCTCCGCCCCTGCTCACAACAAACAAAAGCCACTGCGCTGCGAAACCGGGCCGTGGCCTAGCCCTGCTGGCCCCCTTGCCCCTGGTCAGCCGGACTTTTTTGGAGGGAAGCCCTCACACACACAGCAGAATACGTGCCTCCGGAATCATAAATGCAAATAGTGTATCTCAAACAAATGCTTCTGTAGACACATAAATGAAAACAAAGGAAGACGGGAAGCATTGTATTGCGCATTGTCTGGTGAGGCAAATAAAGAGGTCTCAAAGACACTTTCTAAAAAATGTCTATTTCCACTTTGCCTTGCATATCGGAATGTGAGCATCTGTTCTACGGCTCAAAATTTGCTTGCTAACTTGCTTTTTGCCAGCGAGGCACTTGACGAGGAAGAGAAATGCAACTTTGGCCACTTTTAATTCTGGCCCGGGCGGTCGGGACACCCCCAGACAGTGCCACTGCCACCACCCATGAATCAGATCAGGCCAGGAACAGGAGGGGGAGGATCAGGGACTGCATGCAATTTAAACGACTGGCTTCCAGTCGTAAATAGACTCACCTGCGGGCGGCAGAGAGACAGAGGAATTAAATTATGGGGTGCCTCTCTTTCCTAGTCCTGTCTCTGGCCTCTGAGATGCCTGCCTCCTCGACCTCGCCTCAGAGTCACGCGCACTTTTATTGCGCGAGCCCCAATGCACATGTCATGAGCATCACCAGGCAGCCAGCAGACCCCACCCTAAGGTAAAACTAACTGTAAAACCCCGGCGCGCAGACGCGGAGGCGGAGACATCTGCGCGCTGCGCGCGTCTACGACTCTACGTCATCATCATGGTCAGGTCAGGTGGTTTAAATTATAATGAGTGAGTCACTCAGGCCCTGCCTGCTGCCTAAATGAAATTGAAATCGGCAGGTCACTGGCACTGCTCACGTCACGGACACAGACGGAGCACCGCACCACGCACCAGCATTATGCAGAGAGATTGAGAATCGTTGTGCTCAGGCGAGGCCTGGGCCTGGTTGTGCTTAATGTAATGTGTTTGGTGAGGTGAGGTCACTGTCTCTGACTCACGCAGGGGTTGGTCCGACACGGCCAAATTGGCCCTAGCAACAGAACCGGCCCCCTGTCCCAAAACCGGCCCCCACCCCATCCAGCCTACCGGGGGATTGCCTGGTGCCCGGACTTACCAGTCCGGCCCTGTTACCAGTCTGGCCCTGAATGACAGGGTGTGAGTCTCAAAGGAGATAGGTGTATTCAAACCTATTGAGAGAGTGTGTATACTAGTGAATGACAGGGTGTGAGTCTCAAAGGAGGTAGGTGTACTCAAACCTATTGAGGGAGTGTGTATACTAGTGAATGACAGGGTGTGAGTCTCAAAGGAGGTAGGTGCACAGGAACCTATTGAGGGAGTGTGGATACTAGTGAATGACAGGGTGTGAGTCTCAAAGGAGATAGGTGTACACAAACCTGTTGAGGGAGTGTGTATACTAGTGAATGACAGGGTGTGAGTCTCAAAGGAGATAGGTGTACTCTAACCTATTGAGGGAGTGTGTATACTAGTGAATGACAGGGTGTTAGTCTTGAAGGAGATAGGTGTACACAAACCTATTGAGGGAGTGTGTATACTAGTGAATGACAGGGCGTGAGTCTCCATGGTGCTAGGTGTGCTCAAACCTATTGAGGGAGTGTGTATTCTAATGAATGAAAGGGGACAGATACAAGGTCATTCAGGTTGGTATACACCAGTCAATCATTGGCTTGCGTGGCAAAGGCATTTGTTGTTATACATCCAGAGTTAAGATACAAAGCTGCGTTTTTAATGTAAATAAAAAGA
This sequence comes from Calotriton arnoldi, assembly GCA_963921515.1. Classification (NCBI taxonomy): domain Eukaryota; kingdom Metazoa; phylum Chordata; class Amphibia; order Caudata; family Salamandridae; genus Calotriton; species Calotriton arnoldi. Next base: position 2,247 of record CAWUFW010017871.1, read on the forward strand.
CACTAAATGGTAGCTTCGCAGAACTGAGACGTACACTCAGAAGCTGCACATTTCTTGTGTCTCAGCACGGATCAGCTGCACTGGAGTAAGGAGTGCCAGTACTGAAGAGTTAGCAGTGCCTGTGTTTGAAGTAGGCACTGCCAGTGCTTGGAGGTAAGGCTATCTGTAACTGTGTAAACAGTGCCTGTGACAGGATCCAGAAATGCCTTTGCTTTGAATCAGAAAGTTTATGTGAAAGTGCCTGTGACTGGATGCAACAGTGCCTGCATTTTTGATTCAGCAGTGCCTGTTTTGAATCAGAAATGCCAGTGCTTGGATGAAGCAGTGCCTGTGTGTTGGGTTGGCGTGGCTCCTGGCTATGTCCAGGTGACAGGTGTAATGGTGGGGGTTGGGGATTCTACGAGCGGCGGCTGGTGTCAGTGCGAAGTGAGATGTGTAATGTGCTCGTGGCACTTTATACAAAAATAAAACTCATCAACCTTACTTCTGGTGCGTGCCTCCTCCTTTCAGTGGCGACGAGCGGGAGTTGCACCCAGTGCCTGCCACCAGCTTTCCGCATCGAGTATGGGCCTTCTTTTTACAAAGATGGTCAGCAGGCGGAAGAAGTACAGACTCCAGGTAGGTTCAGTTAATCTTTATTCACCGTCTTCACTGCTCCACTCCTGTCACAGCCTAGGTGCCTCACGAGCTATGCTTGTGAGGCACCTAGGCTATGAAGCAGGAGGTTGATGGCTAGTATCGGGTACTGATATGTCTCAAATTCTTCCACTTCCTTTAAGGGAGATCTGGAGAGGAAATCCGCGGCCTTGTTTTGGTTCCCTGGAACATATTCCAGTGTATAGCAAAAACTCTCTAGACCCAACATCCATCTGGCTATTCTAGGCGTGCTGATATACGATCCTTTGGTTGATAACATGTGAATGAGGGGTTTGTGGTCAGTTCTGATGTCAAATTGGATGCCCCATAGGTAGAATTTGAAGTGTTTAACTGCCCAAAAGCAAGCGAGGGCTTCTCTCTCTACAACAGAGTAGTTAGCTTCAGATTTGTTTAGAGCACGAGAGGCAAAGGCCACAATGCGTTCCTCACCCTCAATGACTTGTGTGAGGGTAGCCCCTAGGCCTTTGCTGGTGGCATCTGTGGTGAGAAAAGTTTTCCTGCTGTGCTCGAAGTTACATAAATATGGGGCAGACAGAATGGCTCCTTTAATGTTTTCGAAGGCATTTTGATGTTCCTCCGTCCAATTAAATTGCATATGGTTCTTAAGAAGTTCTCTTAGGCAATGTGAAAGGTCTGAAAATGTATGAACATATTTTGACATGAACTCTGCCAGACCTAAGAAGGACTTTAACTCCTCTTTGCATTTTGGGGCAACAGCCTCTTGAAAAGCTTTTAGCAGGCAAATTTTGTGCTTAAATCCATCCTTTGAAATGGAATGGCCCAGGTAGTCTACTGTGCTCACCCCAATTTGGCATTTCTCTTTACGTAGGGTGAGTCCTGCATCTCTGAGTTTGCACAGGACCTGTCTTAGGTGCATGTCATGTTCTTCCTCCATTGCGCCGTAGATTAGAACATCATCCTGGAAGCATAGTGTTTTAGGGATTCCCTCCAGGATGCTTTGCATGATCTTTTGGAATACCGCAGCTGCGGACGCAAGGCCAAACGGCATTCTGCAAAACATGAATGATCCCATAGGTGTGGTGAAGGCTGTCAACCACCTGGACTCGGGATGCAGTTTAACTTGGTGGTACGCACTGGATAGGTCCAGAACCGAGAAGCACACAGCATCGCCCATGGTGCTCAACATTTCGTAGATCTCAATCCAGATGTTACGGTTGAGTTCACGCAGGTCCACACACAATCGGATCCATTTACCTTGGTCTTTCTTGGCGATCACAATGGCCGCCAACCAGTCAGAACTCTTGACTGGTTGAATTATCCCCTGACTTTGTAATCTGCAAAGTTCCATTTTTACTGCTCCTTCATTAGGCGGGGAATGGGTCTCGTCTTATGCACAACTGGTTTAGAGTCCTTTCTGAGTTTACTTTTGTGCTGAAACTCTTTGGGGAGGCCTAGTCTTTCATTAAATATTTCAGGGAATTTTTCACAGAACCGGTCCCCAGTATTGGGGTGACTGATGGATAGGACTTGTTCTGGGTTGTTGGGGTCAAGTTTGATCCCCAATTCCTTTTGGTGTTGCCACCCCAACAGATTAGACGCTTCATGTACCACATAGACTTTCCAACAGTAGTGCGATTTTTAAATGTAATGAGTGATTTAAACATTCCCTTGAGTGGAATGGGGTCACGATTATACCCACTGGGTGCAATGTTCGGGCAGAGGCATAGCTAGGCCTTAGGCCGCCCGTGGCGGCCCCTGCATTTGCCGCCCGCGGCGGCCTGATTGAAGAGCGGGGGTCGGTGGAGGGTGTTACTGCCGATTCTTGCGGCCCCGATGGACGCAGGTAAGAGCAGGTGGAGGGGGCTGCCGCCCCCAAAACTCGTGCCGCCTGGGGCAGTCCGCCCCCACCGCCCCCCCCCCTAGCTACGCCACTGTTTCTGGGGTTTGAAGACCTTCCTCCTTAGCAATTCTCATCTTGCTAAAATCCGCTGAGTTAATGTAAGTGTAGGGAGAGCAAGAGTCAGCAAACACTTTGATGGGGTTACCATCAAGGCTGATGTCACAAACTGGATAGTTAACAGTGTTGACAGTGGTGAGGTCCCCCACTTGTAAAATTATTTTCTTGACTGATCGAGTGACTGCCTCCTGTTCTCTAATTTCATTACATTTCTCTTCGTGGAATGAATCCCTGCAGACTCTTGAAAAATGTCCCCTTCTGTTGCAGTTCCTGCAAGTGGCAGACTTGGCATGACAAAATGGAGAGTTGGCGAGGTGATTGCTACTCCCGCAGCGGTAGCATTTGAGTTTGCTGTGCTCACTTTCGTTTTTGGCTCTGGCTCCATTGGGATTCCTTATTTTGTATATCTCCTCTTCTGCATTCACCTCTTTTACCACTGCAACAGAATCGTTGGAGGATGTGGATCTAATTTCTTTCAGGCACAGAGCAGTATGCTCTATAGATTTGGCAATCTCCACTGCTTCTTGCAAATTTGGTTGTTTTTGTAATAGTTTCTCTTGGATTCTAACATTGTTAGTGCATCTTACTATTTGGTCTCTGATGAGTGAGTCATTTAAATCCCCAAAGTCACACAGGCTGCTCAATTCTCTGGGCAGCCACATTGTTTAAGATACTCTCTTGCTTGCTTTGGGTGTGTCAGAAGAATTTGTGCCGTTCTAAAACAATATTAATTTTGTCTCCAAACTGTTTTTCCAATTTAAGGAATGCTACTCTGTATACATCGGCCGCCTCCTCCTCCTCCTCATCATCAAAGACAGGTTCCGGCAGAGAATTATACACTTTTCTACCATGTACCCCCAAATTATGGAGAAGAATGTGTTGTTTCCTGGCGGGACTGAACTTTTCTCCCCCAATTGCTATTAAATATGATTAAAAAATGTCAGCCCATTCCTTCCAGGGAATATTTGGCTCACCGGCCTCATTTAAAAATGGAACAGGTTGGGACAAACTTGCCGCTGCCATATTAAGAGGAGATATTAGGAAGTAATTCAGAGGTAAGAGAATAACAATTAAGACAATGCAAAGATGACAGTTATTTTACAGGCACATACAATATCCAATGTTTTGATAAACTTTAAAGGTCCAAGAAAAAGGAATCCCCTTCTCTCAACAATCGCAAACCCCCAGGTATATGCCACAATACATATTTTTAAAGACCGAAACAAGGGAGTATACGCAAGAGAAATTCAGCAACAACAGGAGGCTTTACTCTGGAAGCACAGAAGAAAAGGTGCAATCAAACAAACACATTGAGTGGACCCTGAATTTATAAAAGTGAGTCCAAGCAAAGTAAAGCGAAACAGTCCCACAGTCAAGGAAGAGTAGGACCAGCAGAGAAGGCTGTGCTAGTCCGCACAGAATTGAAGAATGAAGGGGAATACAACAGTTGTGTACTAGCTGTAACAAGCCAAATGCAAGGCGCCCCTCAGCTGTGCCTGTCAGCGTGAATAATGTGAACAGAAGGAACAAACACAAGCTGTGCCTGTCAGCGTAAATCTCTGACCAAAAGTCTGGATTCCCACGGAGATCGACAGGCATGAGCTGTGCTTGTCAGCGGTAATAAAAACTGGAAACCAGAAGGTGGCAGTAGATTCCTAGGAATGCTCCCAGGGGCTGCTTGTATTGAGAAAGAAAGCTGGGCCACGGGAGAGCGGTGGAAAGCTCCCTCCTCCTAGCCAGCCCCTCCAAAGAAACCCAATCAGGCGTGTTAGAGGGAGAAAGTCAAAGGAAAAGGGCGGCTCATCTCCAGACAGCTGACAGAACAGCGAGGGAGGAAGCTCACCACGCCGCTGCTCCATGAAGCGAGGACATCTGAATTTTGTGGTGGATGGCTGTGGACAGGCCGACACACAACAGTATAAGATAAGCCTTATCAATAGCAGGAAACAAACGACACCAACACTCACAGATTATGTATGGGCCAAGACCCCGAGCGGTCATGCGCCCGTTTATTTTATTCCATTGGGCGTGCCCGCCCTCTGGGTGCCTGCAATAGCAACTATGTATAGTGCGGGCCTGGGGGCTCTGTCACCACAAATTTCAACGCTGACGAAGAAGCACTTCACACGCAGCTCCTCACAGCTGATTGAAATTGCCCTCAGCCACGACGCGCTCCACCTCAGAGAGGCTCCTACGTCGCGATGCAGCCAACGCGAAGGCACAATGGTGACAGCTGATTCTCCTTGATGACGACAGGCACAAACGCTTTGATTAATGGAAGCGTGAAGCAGCTCTCCTCACAACCTCTCAGATAGGCGAAGGCTGCAATATGTTCCACACACGGGCAACGCGAAGTCACAGAGGGGACATATCTCACTACTGCTGATTTATTTCGCTGTACAGCAAAGACACGCTGCTCACCGTGGCAGGCGCTCTCTCCTCACATCGAACGCCGCCAGCTGACTGGGATATTTATGGATGAGGTGAGGTGAGGCGAGGCAAGAAGGGGACAGATAAGCTCCCTACCACAGGTGCGCCAACCCAAAAGCTGCAAAAATACAGACAGGAGACGGGACCCTCAGCACTATCAATTCGTGGCGAGAGAATAACAAAGTTCCACAATGGCAAAATGTCTGTGAGATAATTGTAGATCTCAGCTCTGTGGTGCAGACCCGAAGGGCAAACATGTTGCAGGATTCAACAATGAGGCAGTTTGTAAAGAGAATCAAAACAGTACCTTGATGCAGATTGTTAGAGCATGTGATCCGTGGAGTGAAGAGAAGGGGAGGAGACGGAGATTGCCCCCTTACATAAGCCAGCTCGTTGCCAGTGTTACAAAGATGGTCAGCAGGCGGAAGAAGTACAGACTCCAGGTGGGTTCAGGTAATCTTTATTCACCGTCTCCACTGCTCCACTCCTGTCACAGCCTAGGTGCCTCACAAGCATAGCTCAACATTCTAAGGCACCCTCCAGAACCCACAAAGGGAACGTTCCACTTCGCAATGGAAGGCAGGGGAGGGAAGGAAGGTACCAAGTGGAAAGAATAAAATCATAACAATTCTTCCTTCAACTGCAAACGTCAGGACTGAGCGGCCAGCTGAGATCAATTTTAGATTCGGCGATGGTGGACGATTGACCATGAGTGTGCATAGACTGCAGGTTCCGGCTCTTCGTTGCCACCCACTACTTCGTTTGAGGCTTAGTTTTCCGGCCGCCATCTTTGTTTGGGCAATTTTCTTCCAGTACTCATCGTATTTCCAGTGGGGCTGCATGCTAATCCGTCCTTGTGCTCATTTTTAAGTTAACAGCGACACCTACTGGCCGTTTCTGGAATAGTTTTACCAATGTTCGGTAAGTCAGCACCTGCTGCGCTTCGTGTGGTGACTTTCTAGGGAATCGTTTTGCTGCAGACTGTGCTCCCTGTGTATCTGGTTATTGCCCATGTACTCTGTGAGCCAGCTACCTGAGCAGCAGTGTCTGGCGTTTAAAGATTTTAGTGCTGGCAAGGCTATAATTCTCATATGGATAGTGATGTGCACAGTGCTTTAAATGGGAAAAAATAAGTGCAGGAACTCATTAAAATGAGCTAGAGGTGTAGTGAGGGGGCGGGGCTAAGGGCAAGACATGATGATACTTAACAACTTCTATATTAGTTGCAGCACATACCAAAACACATGAGAAATGTGTTTATATAAACAAAGCAGGTTAACTCATTACACAAAATGAAAGAGAAATGCAATAATATGTTAACATTTCCATTTTTTTGCAATAGTTGCACCTTCTTAATGTCATACTGTTAATTGTTGTTTGGCACAATACTATATATTTTTGAACACACGAGTAGGAAGAAACTGAAAATACCCCCACATCGCACCAAAGCTCTTATGGCACCAAGCACATGAAGCAACTCATCATGACCCTCCCCAGAAGATATCTCTTGTCTCTTCCATCAATCTATCCATTCATCCTTTCATCCTACCATTTACCTGCTGATGTCCACCATTTAACCTTTACATTCTATCGTCTATTCAGTCTTTCATCAATCATTCAGTTTTTCACCATTCCGTCTATCCACCCTTCATATCCAAACCTATCCATCCATCCATCTCCAAACCTATCCATTCATCCTTTCACTCATCCATCTCTTTATCCACCCTTTCCCTCATCCATCAATCCTTTCGCTCATCCATCCATCAACCCTTTCACTCCTTTATTCCATCCACCCTTTCACTCAATCCCTCCTTTCACTCATCCATCATCCACCCTTTCATCCATCCTCCCTACCTTTCATTCATCCATCCAATCTTTCACTTATCCACCCATCATCCGCCCTTTTATCCAATCATCCACCCTCTTTCACCCATGCATGCTTTCAGTCATCCATCCATCTATTCATCCATCCATCCATCTATACATCCACCCTTGCTCACTCATCCATCCACTCACTCATCCACTCACTCACCCACCCACCAACCCTCCCTTTTACGTTATTTATGAATCTTTGTCGCCGAGCAGACATGTCCAAACAAAGTGCCACACATTTTCTTTAAAATACCTCCTGAGAGTGTTTTGATTCTCTCTCTCTTTCTTTCATTTTTTTCTTACAAAAACAGGCATACACACAAACATAGCAGACACACAAAAGACTCAGGTATGATAAAAGCCATCTTTTCTCTTCACCTACCATGGCTTTTTTAATTGCCACCAGGGCCGGACTGGCCGTAGCCTGATTGCCACTGCCAGGGAACTGACATGATTCCTGTGCTTGCAGGAACGCACAGCATAGTGTGAATGTGATTGACAGCACAGGGCCTGAATGGACCCTGCTCTGTCAAGCACAGCGTGATGGTGAGCACCCGGACATTATTCAAATGAGCCCTGCTGAATAGCTCAGCTGGGGCTCAGATGGGGGCTACAGAAGCTGCGCCTTAGCTGCCAGAGACACGTTTCACTCCTGCTCACCAGCACAGCCAATGAGCCTACCTTTTCATGTCATGAGTACCGGTACTCTTCAGGGCAGTAGAGAAGTGCCGGTACTCAGAGTGATAAATCAAAGAAGTGCCGGTACTCAGTACCGGTGAGTACCGGCCCATTTAAAGCACTGGATGTGCAAGGATTTTGAGAGTCTTCTTGCAGTTGCGGTGAGTTGACTTTTTGCTCCTTTTGAAAAGCCGGCGTGGCATTGGTGCTGTGAATTTCTGGAACATCAACAGAAACTGCTGCATCTTCACTGTTGTGTATCATTGCTGTGGCAGAGTTATAGCGTGTGGCAAGTGAAAAGAGGTACTTCAAGCTTTCTTGTCAGACTACTTTTAGTTACCATTCCATTACCTAGGGTACTTACCATAATGGAGAGCATTGCAGCCCCACCTTCATTTTTATCTATGCCTGGCACGCCTCCTCTGTGTTGGATTCAGCAGAAACAGGCATATGAGGCATATTTGGATGCCATTGATACTGAAACGTTCACCAATAAAAAGAAAAAGGCATTACTTGTATACAATTTGGGCTCTAAAGTTAGATCCATTTAAAAACAAGCATTTGCAATACAATCGGTCTCGCCTTTGGGACCTTATATGTATTTCGCTATGCAGCACATTAGCATGGGTGCTGAAACATCTACTGTTCTTTAATATGGAGGGAAAGTGAGAACCAAACTGCATGACACGCCAGGTATGGGAACACATGGAGAGAAATATTGCCTTTCAGCGGGAAATGGTATAGTCCAAATCTCTGTTATTAATATAAAATCAGAGCCTTCGGTGATCATATCACTGAAAATACAAGATTTGAATTTTTTTTATTGTCTACAGGTGCTCGTGGAAGACAATTTCTATGGACTGGAATCTAGAGAACGCTAAAGTGATTCTGGTATTTTACTGACCTCTGCTGGTCGTTTTCTATCAAGACAGTTAAATAGAGGCAGTTGAAAAGAAAAAAAAGTCCCTAAGTGGAAGCAGACAAGTCCTAGGGCTGATCTCCAGAGCCCACAAAATACATACACATAAAAGTATATAGTAAAGTATATACTAAAGTATATACAAGAGGTCTCGAATGCTCAACCTAAATATCGCTGCTACAAGAATTCAAGATACAAGTACACCAGGAAGAGGCGTCTGGTGAGATGGTAGCAGTTGACATAGTTGACAAGTATGCTTCTATGATCAAGACCCTGGATAAAAGATTTTCTCATTCAAGGAATGTTGTATTAGAAAGACATTTCAAAAAACAAAAGAGAGAGCTAGGACTGGTGGATAGCCGTCCTTGTCCCTTTATGATATATCAAACAAAATGAGACGGCCAAGCTATATAGCTATCTGACATAGAAGTGTCTGGCACTTGCAAGTTTATCTAGAAAACCCTCACACACCAACCTGGTTGGTGTCATGCTCATCATCGGGTCCCAGCTGAGTAGCCGAATGCCACTCAGCTGTGCTGCAACACCTGATTACAGTGGAGCGGGTTGTACTGTTAGTGCATGTGATGAAGTGCAATGTGAAACTAAAAATACCTCTGGGATTCTGCCTGTCAATTATTTTATTCCCAGTGATCCAGGGTATGTTAAAAACAAGAGAGGATAATTCACTGAGTGTAATGCTTATATATCAGTGTTATCCATTAATGGTCAACATGTTTCAGCCCACTTAGAAATTGCTGGGGCTTTCTTCAGGACCTCTCATATAAAGTGCTTAGTGAGTGAAGTGAAAAGTGAGTGGTAAAATGAACCACGTGTTAAAGCATTTTTAGTACTCGCTAAGGAGTACCATACATGCTAAGAGGACTAACCGTACTCAGGGTCCTCACAATGGGCTAGTACACTACTAGTATGACTGGCTCACACTTCTGATCCTGGGATGGGGAGCCATTTAAGTCACGTACTTTCGTGTCATGGTCTCTCCGCTGCTCAACCTATTAGTGGCATCCTCAGGAACAGGCTGTTCCTGAGGATACCGCAGTAGGTTGAGCAGCGGGAGAGACCATGACACGAAAGTACGTGACTTAAATGGCTCCCCCATCCCAGGATCAGAAGTGTGAGCCAGTCATACTAGTAGTGTACTAGCCCATTGTGAGGACCCTGAGTACTGATTAGTCCTCTTAGCATGTATGGTACTTCCTTAGCGCGAGTACTAAAATGCTTTAACACGTGGTTCATTTTTACCACTCACTTTTTCACTTCACTCACTAAGCACTTTATATGAGAGGTCCTGAAGAAAGCCCCAGCAATTTCCTAAGTGGGCTGAAACATGTTGACCATTAATGGATAACACTGATATATAAGCATTACACTCAGTGAATTATCCTCTCTCTGTTTTTAACATACCCTGGATCACTGGGAATAAAATAATTAACAGGCAGAATCCCAGAGGTATTTTAGTTTCACATTTACTTCATCACATGCACTAACAGTACAACCCGCTCCACTGTAATCAGGTGTTGCAGCACAGCTGAGTGGCATTCGGCTACTCAGCTGGGACCCGATGATGAAGCATGACACCAACCAGGTTGGTGTGTGAGGGTTTTCTAGATAAACTTGCAAGTGCCAGACACTTCTATGTCAGATAGCTATATAGCTTGGCCGTCTCATTTTGTTTGATGTATTAGAAAGACACACATTTCTATAGAGAGCCCAAAAACAGGGAGAATATATTGATATGTTTGTGTCAGCTCTACGTCAACAAGCAATTACTTGTAACTACAGAGAATTCAAAGACAAGATTATTCTTGATCAGCTAATAGAAAAAACTCATAACAAAAAGATTCAAGAAAAGTTGTTGTCCTCTGATGATCCTAGTCTTGCTGTGGCAATCACCAGAGCTAGAGCTGTAGAGAATGCGGATGCTTACTTTAGGGAGTTGTCAGGCCATGGTAATTCAAATACCTCTAACACAGTGAATGCTTTACAAGCTAAAGAAGGACGTGAAGAGGGAAAGAAGTACACCACTTTAGATAGCAAACAGGATAGGGATAGTGACATTACAGTATGCTTTAGATGCTGTAGTCAGGGCACTTAGCTTCAGCAGAAAAGTGCCCCGCATTGTCTGTCACATGTTATAAATGTAATCGTAAGGGCCATTTTGCGCAGGGTTTGCAGAACTGCACGCAAACCTGTGATATCTCAGGTGGGTGAGTCTGCATGTGAGAATTGAAGTTGAAGGTCAACTTAACTGTCTGTTAGAGTTTGAGGGTAAATCTGCAAGTGGTGTTGTATTTGTAGTAAAGAAAGGTTCAAACTTTTGGGGTGGCATTGATTAAGGACAGTTAGACATAATTCTGGATCCTAATCACCCAGATTGCGTGATATCGAGGTCCAAATTGTTACCAATGCATATGAATATGTCATCTGCTTGTGTTGTGATTGAAAAATTTCCCATGGTGTTTACGGGACAATTAGGTAAACTGCTTGGGTTCAAGCACAAAATCATACTGAAGACTGGTGCCATCCCTGTAGCGCATAAAGTACGGAGAGGACCTTTATCATTGAGAAGTGAATTGCGCATGGATTTGGATAAGTTGCGCAAGTTGGATGTGATCAAGCCTATTGAAAGCTCAGAATTGCTTGCACCAGTGGTTTTAGCACGTAAGAGTGACATATCTTTGCGCCTTTGTGTTGATTTGCACGATCTCAATCAAAATATTTGGGTGGATAGGGAACCCTTTCCCAACATCAGTGAGATGTTGAGTACTTTGGAGGGTGCTGCAATTTTTACCACCCTAAATATGTCAGGAGCATACCACCCAGTAGTTTTGTTCGAGGAATCTAGGCATTTGACCTCATTCGTGACTCCGGAGGGTGCGTTTTGTTTCAAATGTATGCCTTTCGGACTTGCATCTGCTTCATTTGTTTTTCAAAGACTGATGAAGGAGACATTCAAAGAGTGTGAGGGTGTCCGATATTTTCAGAACAACATATTGATTTTTGGTCAAAGTCCCCAACAGCATAATGTGCGGTTGGTCAAAGTTTTGAGTATTTTGCAAGAGAGGGGAGTGACTTCGAGGGGATACAAGTGCAAATTGGAGCAGCATGGTGTGGATTACTTGGGTCACCACATATCCAAAGATGGCATCAGCCCTAAATTGAAGTTACTTATGGGCAAAGAAGAATCTCCCGTTCCCACCAACAAAAATTAGCTGAGGGCCTTCCTGGGGTTAGCTAAGTATTACTCAAAATGTATTCCCCATTTTGCGGACAAAACCAGTCCCCTGGGAAACTTATTGAAGAAAAGAATCTTGTTTGGGTGGGATGATGAGTGCCAAGTTGCTTTTGATTAAGTGAATTTCCACATTGTGTCAGTAGATCCCCTGAAGTTATTTGACTCGAGGGACAGCAGCATCATAGTTACTGATGCGAGTAACTGTGTATTGGGTGCAGTTCTCATGCAGACGAGACATGACGGGAGAGAGGATGTTGTGGGGTTCGCTTCCAGAGTGCTTAGGGGTGTGGAACATTCGTACTTCATCATTGATAAAGAAGCCCTGGCACTGTGGTGGGGTGCTCGGCATTTCCGCACATATGTATGGGGTGTTTCTTCCCTGTTAACAACTGATCATAAACCATTGATTGAGTTGTTTAGCACTAAAGAAGGGACAAAACCACTCCCCAGATTGCAAAATGGAAACATCGTTTACAAGAGTTTCATTATAACATTGAGTACGTTCGGGGCAAGAATAACATCATTGCAGACTTTTTGTCCAGAATGCTGTTAAACGTCTCAGACAGTGAAGAGGTGGATGATGATGATGATAAAGAGGTGGTGTGTTTGGTCAACTCTATCAACAGGCGTTGGGTGAGGGTGAATCGAGAGAGGAGTTACACAAGGATCCTGTGCTTAGCAAGGTGATGTCATGGGTCACACCAGGGTGGCCTAATTCAAAATCTCTTGATGGGAATTTCACCTCGCATGGCCAAGTGACTCCTGAATTGACATGCGAGGATGGTCTACTACGGAGGTTAGGCCAACTGGTAGCGCCTACTAATGTGAGACAGAAAATCCTGGAATTGGCTCATGGGGGTCATATCAATATAAGAGCCATGAAGCGTAGAGTGTGTTAGGATTTCTGGTGGCTGGAGTGGACAAAGCAGTGGAATGTTTTGAGCGAGACTGGGGACCTTGTATCATAAGTGATAAGTCCCAGGTGACTCAATCTACCCCTGTTAAACCAATGGCTCTCCTTTGGTTCCATGGGCTAAATGGGCTTCAGACATAGAGGGCCCTATAAATATTTTGGGTGAGAAGACAAATTTGCCATTGTCTTCATGGACTATATATTAAAATGGCCGGAGGTTAGTTTTGTAAATAATGACACTTCTGCTTCGGCCATACAATTTCTACATAAGGTGCTTTTGAGGGTGGGTCGCTCTGTTGAAATCATGACAGACAGATTCGCAGGGTATCAAACATGTGAAGACCTCCCTGTACTATCCCAGGAGTAGTGCACTAGTTAAATGCTTCAACCGCTCGTTGAAGAACCAGTTGCAGCTGACGACAGATAACAATTTAAATTGGAAATCAACACTGGATGACATGTTGTCGGCTTACAGAACAACCCCCAAATATTTTATGGGGGTCTTTCCTTTTGTCCTGTTGCGGGGTAAAGTTCCTAGTTCTAAACTCAAGCGTGAGTGGATGAGCCGTAATCATAGTGTCTGTGCTCTGGTGAGGAGTGTCTGTGCCTTTGTGAGGAGTGCCTGTGCTCCGCTGAGGAGTGCCTGTGCTCCGCTGAGGAGTGCCTGTGCTCCGCTGAGGAGTGTCTGTGTTCCGGTGAGGAGTGCCTGTGCTCCGGTGAGGAGTGCCTGTGCTCCGGTGAGGAGTGCCTGTGCTCTGGTGAGGAGTGCCTGTGCTCTGGTGAGTAGTGCCTGTGCTCTGGTGAGGAGTGCCTGTGCTCTGGTGAGGAGTGCCTGTGCTCTGGTGAGGAGTGCCTGTGCTCTGCTGAGCAATGTCTGTGCCTTGGTGAGGAGTGCCTGTGCTTGCTCAGTGACCATGATTGGAATCAGGATTAGCCATTAGTGATAGACTTCGAGTCAGGGTTAGCTGTACTGAACTCAGGAGTGTTTATGCTTGGGTCAACAGTGCCTTTATTTTGAGGCAGCTGTGCCTGTGCTTGGACCAGGAATGCCAGTGCTTGGAAGCGGGATTAGCTGTACTGGAGTCAGGCGCACTTGTGCTTGGAGTCAGGATTCTTTGTATGTGAGTGAGACATGCGTGTGCTTTGAGTCATGAGTTCCTGAGCTTGGAGTAAGAATTATCTGCAATTGAGTTAGGAATGATTTAGCTTTGCAGCCACAGTCGATGTGTTTGAATCATCAACACCTCCTGTCCATCGAAACAGGAGTGCCTGTTCTTGAGAGTCTAACAACACCTCAAATGCCAGTACTGATATCAATTCTTGAGTTCATTCATACACCGTGATCACACACCTCAATTGTCATGATCATATCAATATTTATTCATAGTAGCTTTTTTTCTGAAAATATATTGTTCATCAATTTAGAACAGATATTTTGTCAAACTTTATATGCAGATTTTTCAATACACAGGGACATTGATACCACGATATTTACAACAATGGACAAATCACATAGACAATACAGAAAACAAATAACATTTTGCAAATAAATAATCCAAAACCATTTTTAAGCTCAGATTCTGTTATAGTAAAACCTTATTTAGAACTATAAACTACCCTTGTGACTAACATTGTAGTACAATAATTCAATTTTTTCTACAAGAACGTGCAACCAAACTGTGGCCCTACTGAGCTCATAGAAGGCAGTTACAAATCAAAGTAATTAATAATGAGCACAGTGGTGCTGCATATGTACAACACTTGTTTGGTGGTGACAAAAACAGTTGACGTGTTTCGAACTCATCATTGTCTCTTTTCGGGTTCACGTCAGGACTCAGAACACAAATGAGCTCAATTCTTCAACATTTTTAAGGTTTGATCCAAATTGAACTTTTACTCCACCTCCGTATCTGCGAGGCACATTATTCCCAGGAAATCAATCATTGGGGGTCCATAACCTTCTGTTATTTCATTGCCACAACCCTCGTCTAGGTAGCGTTAGTTTGTACAGAAACAAATCCTCTCCGGCGGTATTAATCAGCAGTGTCTATCAATGTCTATCAACAATTGAGTTTGAAGTGCATGTGTTTTGAATAAGCAATGCCTATAGTTTGAATCAAAAGTGCATGTGGTAGGAGTGGCTGTGCTTTCAATCAGCAGTGCCTGTCTTTGCAGCTTGCAGTGCCAGTTTTATTAATCAGACGTGCATGTGTAGGAGTGAGGAGTGTCTGTGCTAGTGACAGCAGTGCCTGGGCTTAGAATCAGAAGTATTTATGTTTTAAATCAAAAGCCATGTGTCAGTGGAGCCTGTGTTTTGAAACAGCATGCCTTTGTTTTAATTTGGAAGTGCCTGTGCTTGGAGTCAGCATTAGCAGTACTAGAGTCAGGAGTGCCTGTGCTTGGAGTCAGCATTAGCAGTACTAGAGTCAGGAGTGCCTGTGCTTGGAATCTGGAGTGCCTGTGCTTGGAGACAGCATTAGCAGAACTAGAGTCAGGATTGCCTGTGCTTGGAGTCAGCATTAGCAGTACTAGGGTCAGGAGTGCCTGTTCTTGGAGTCAGCATTAGCAGTATTAGAGTCAGGAGTGCCTGTGCTTGGAGTGAGCATTAGCAGTACTAGAGTCAGGAGTGCCTGTGCTTGGAATCTGGAGTGCCTGTGCTTGGAGTCAGCATTAGCAGCACTAGAGTCAGGAGTGCCTGTGCTCGGAGTCAGCATTAGCAGTACTAGAGTCATGAGTGCCTGTGCTTGGAGTCAGCATTAGCAGTACTAGAGTCAGGAGTGCCTGTACTTGGAGTCAGCATTAGCAGTACTAGAGTCAGGAGTGCCTGTGCCTGAAGTAAGCATTAACAGTACTAGAGTCAGGAGGGCCTGTGCTTGGAATCTGGAGTGCCTGTATCTTGAGTCCGCAGTGGCATTTATCTGTTCAGTACAGATACCCTGACTCTGAGAGCAGGCACTGCTGACTCCAGGCACTGCGTGATCAATCAATGAGTCAGAAGTGTCTGTGCTCAGAGTCAGAATTAGAAGTACTGGAGTCAGGAATGCCTGTGCGTGGAGTTAGGATTATCTGTAATTGATTAGTGACAGTGCCTGGAGAGAGTATTATCTGTAACTGAGACATAAGTGATTGTGCTTGAAGTCAGCTGGGCTTGAGTTTTAAATCAGCGGTCCTTGTGTTTGGAGTCAGGAGTGCCCGTGCTTGGAGTCAGAAGCGCCCCAGCTGCGAGTCAACAGGGCCAGTGTTTTGCATCAGAGGTGTCTGGGCATGGAATCCTCAGTGCCTGTGCTTGAAATCACACGTGCCTCTGTTTCGAATCACCAATAACTGACTCAGAAGTCATCAGTGTCTGTGCTTAGAGTCAGAAGAAAGTGTGATCAGAGAAAGGACAAAGGAATGTCTGTTTTGAATGAGATCACAGGTTTCTGTGCTTACATTCAGCAGTGCCTGTGTTTTGAATCAGCAGTGCCTGTGCTTGAAGTCAATAGTGACTGCCTGGAGTCACAGTTGTCTGTAATTGAGTCAGGAGTAGTCAGCAGCGCCTGATTCTGACTCAGATGTGCCTGTGTTTTAAATCAGAAATGCTGGTACTTGGAAACAGCAGTGCCTTTGTGTTGAATGAGGGGTGACTACGCTTGGAGTCAGCGTTATCTGTTAATGAGTCTGCAGTGCGTATTCTTGAAGTGAGCAGTTTTTGTGCTTGAAATCAGGAGTGCTGGTGCTTTGAGTCAGAATTATCTGTGATTGAGTCAGGAGTGTTTGTGTTCAGAGTAAGCAATACCTGTTTTCTGAATTTTAAGTCCCTCTCCTAAGAAACATGAGAGTCAGAGCTTGGAGTCAGCAGCACCTGTGGTTTGAGTCAGGAGTGCCTGTATTTCAAGTCAGCAGTGCCTATGTTTTCAATCAGTGGTGCCTTTGCTTGGCATCAGGAGTGTCTGAACTCGGCAGTGCCTGGTTTGAATTAGTACTTGAAGCCAGGAGTCCCTGTGGTTGGGATCAGCAGTGCCTATTTTGACTCAGCAGTGCCTGTCTTTCATAGAACTGCTTCTCCCTAGAGTAAGCAGTGCCTGTCTTTTGAATCAAAAGTGCTTGTGTTTTAAACCAGCAGTGCCTGTGCTTCGAAGCATCAGTGTCTGTGCTAGGGGCCAGGGTTATCTGTAACTGAGTGAGAAGTGCATGTGTTTGGAGTCGCCAGTGCCTGATATTGGGATCAAGGTTATCTACATTCTGTCAGTAATGCCTACATTTGGAGCCAGCAGTACCTTTGCTAGGAGTCAGCAGTGTCTCTGCTCGGAGTCAGCAGTGTCTCTGCTTAGGGTCAGAGTTATTTGAAATTGAGTCAGCAATGACTGTTATTGGAGTCGGCAGTGCCTGTGCTTGGAGTTTGGGTTACCTGTAATTAAGTGAACAGTGTATGTTCAAGAAGTAAGCTGTGACAGTATTTTACATCAGTAGAGCATGTGCTTGGAGTCAGTAGTGCCTAGTCACTGAATAGGTAATGCCTGTGACTGTAATGCCTGTATTGGCAATCAGGAGTGCCTGTGATTGCAGTCGGAGTTATGTGTGAGCAGTGCTTGTTGTCGAGTAAGCAGTGACAGTGTTTTGCATCAGTAGTCCATGTGTTTGGAGTCAGCAGTGCCTGTTCTTGGAGCCCACATTAGATGTTATGGAGTCAGCAGCGCCTGTGTATTGAATATAGCTTTATAGCCTGCCGTAGCGGGCTATACTGGCCATTAAAGGCCCCGCTCCATCGTTAAAGGCCAGAGCCGAAGGCGAGGGCCTATAACAAGGGAGCAGGACTTTAAAGGCCAGTATAACCCTGCAACAAAGGGCTATAAGGCTATCAGAACAATCTGCCACTAGAGGGCAGAATGTTCTAACAAATAATACGAAGGCCTCTCAGAGCCCATGGGGGTTTAAATAACCTCGGGCTCCGAGATGCCTTTGTTCACAGCAGCAGCTGTGAACAAAAACAACGTGGAATGCTGCTCTGCAGGTTTTTACCGGCCGTAGAAGCAGGGAGCACTCCATTGTATTCAATGGAGTGCTCCACATTCCAATGTTCTAATAAGCAGTATTTTAAGTAAGCAGTGCCAGTGACTGGAATCAGCAGTGCCCACTTTGAATCAGCAGTAATTGTTTTTTGAATCCGCAGTGCCTGTGCTTGAAGCTAGAAGTGCCTGTGCTTGGAGCTAGCAGTGCCTGTGCTTGGAGCTAGCAGTGCCTGTGCTTGGAGCTAGCAGTGCCTGTGCCTGGAGTTGGGTGTATCTGTGCTTGGGTTCAGAAGTGCATGGAGTTAGCAGTGCATATAGTTGGAGTCGGGAGTGCTTGTGACAGGAGTTTATGAGGCCCTTTTTGAACGTTTGCGCCGCTGGAACATCACTTTTGATTGACATTCTGGTGGCACGTGCAACGGCATTATGAAAAGGCCACAGCTTTTCATGGCCATGTAAATGTGTGCATGAAAGGGGGGTATCATGCGTGTTGCTGGGGGTGTTCCCACGCAATACCCATGTAATCTGAAGCATTCCCAGATTTACAAGGAATTGTAAACCTGGGAATGCATCGGAATCTAACGCCACCCAGGGGTGGCTTTAGGGAGGCGCAAGAAAGAGAACTATCCTTATTTCTCCTCGTTTTTTCTTCTTTCTATGTGTTTTCATCAATAGTGATCGTGCCCCTGGGCTTGGAGTCAACATTATCTGTAATGAGTCTGGAGTGGTTGTATCTGGAGTCAGAAGTACCTGCGATAGGAGTCTGTAGTACCTGTGGCTGGAGCAAAGGTTAGCTGTAACTGAGTGAGCAGTGCCTGTTCATGGATTAAGCTGGGACTGTGTTTTCATCAATAGTGATCGTGCCCCTGGGCTTGGAGTCAACATTATCTATAATGAGTCTGGAGTGGTTGTATCTGGAGTCAGAAGTACCTGCGATAGGAGTCTGTAGTACCTGTGGCTGGAGCAAAGGTTAGCTGTAACTGAGTGAGCAGTGCCTGTTCATGGATTAAGCTGGGACTGTGTTTTCATCAATAGTGATCGTGCCCCTGGGCTTGGAGTCAACATTATCTGTAATGAGTCTGGAGTGGTTGTGTTTGGAGTCAGCAGTGCCTGTGATTTGAATCAGAATTATCTATAAATCAGTGAGCAGTGCCTGGAGTGAGCATTAAGTGTACGGGCGTCATGAGTGTGTGTATATGGAGTAAGGATTATTTATAATTTAGTGAGTAGTGCCTTTGCTTGGAGTCCACATCGCCTGTTTGGAGCCAGCAGTGCCTGTGTTTGGAGTCAATGTTGGCTATAATGGAGTCAGCAGTGACTGTCTTTTGAATCAAAAGTGCTTGTGTTTTACATCAGCAGTGCCTGTGCTTTGAAGCATCAGTGTCTGTACTAGGGGCCAAGGTTATCTGTAACTGAGTGAGAAGTGCATGTGTTTGGAGTCGCCAATGCCTGATATTGGGATCAAGGTTATCTACATTCTGTCAGTAATGCCTACATTTGGAGTCAGCAGTCCCTTTGCTAGGAGTCAGCAGTGTCTCTGCTTAGGGTCAGAGTTATTTGAAATTGAGTCAGCAATGACTGTGGTTGGAGTCGGCAGTGCCCGTGCTTGGAGATTGGGTTACCTGTAATTAAGTGAACAGTGTATGTTCAAGAAGCAAACTGTGACAGTATTTTACATCAGTAGAGCATGTGCTTGGAGTCAGTAGTGCCTAGTCACTGAATAGGTAATGCCTGTGACAGTAATGCCTGTATTGGCAATCAGGAGTGGCTGTGATTGCAGTCGGAGTTATATGTGAGCAGTGCTTGTTGTCGAGTAAGCAGTGACAGTGTTTTGCATCAGTAGTCCATGTGTTTGGAGCCAGCAGTGCCTTTTCTTGGAGCCCACATTAGATGTTAGAGTCAGCAGCGCCTGTGTATTGAATATAGCCTTATAGCCTGCCGTAGCGGGCTATACTGGCCATTAAAGGCCCGCTCCATCGTTAAAGGCCAGAGCCGAAGGCAAGGGCCTATAACAAGGGAGCGGGACTTTAAAGGCCAGTATAGGCCAGCTACGAAGGGCTATAAGGCTATCAGAACATTCTGCCACTAGAGGGCAGAAGGTTCTAACAAATAAAACGAAGGCCTCTCGGAGCCGATGGGGGTTTAAATAACCTTGGGCTCCGAGATGCCTTTGTTCACAGCAGCAGCTGTGGCCATGTAAATATGTGCATGAAAGGGGGTATCATGTGTGTTGCTGGGGGTGTTCCCACGCAATACCCATGTAATCTGAAGCATTCCCAGATTTACAAGGAATTGTAAACCTGGGAATGCATCGGAATCTAACGCCACCCAGGGGTGGCTTTAGGGAGGCGCAAGAAAGAGAACTATCCTTATTTCTCCTAGTTTTTTCTTCTTTCTATGTGTTTTCATCAATAGTGATCGTGCCCCTGGGCTTGGATCAACATTATCTATAATGAGTCTGGAGTGGTTGTATCTGGAGTCAGAAGTACCTGCGATAGGAGTCTGTAGTACCTGTGGCTGGAGCAAAGGTTAGCTGTAACTGAGTGAGCAGTGCCTGTTCATGGATTAAGCTGGGACTGTGTTTTCATCAATAGTGATCGTGCCCCTGGGCTTGGAGTCAACATTATCTGTAATGAGTCTGGAGTGGTTGTATCTGGAGTCAGAAGTACCTGCGATAGGAGTCTGTAGTACCTGTGGCTGGAGCAAAGGTTAGCTGTAACTGAGTGAGCAGTGCCTGTTCATGGATTAAGCTGGGACTGTGTTTTCATCAATAGTGATCGTGCCCCTGGGCTTGGAGTCAACATTATCTGTAATGAGTCTGGAGTGGTTGTATCTGGAGTCAGCAGTGCCTGTGATTTGAATCAGAATTATCCATAAATCAGTGAGCAGTGCCTGTGCCTGGAGTGAGCATTAAGTGTACCGGCGTCATGAGTGTGAGTATATGGAGTAAGGATTATTTATAATTTAGTGAGTAGTGCCTTTGCTTGGAGTCCACAGCGCCTGTTTGGAGCCCATAGTGCCTATGTTTGGAGTCAATATTAGCTGTAATGGAGCCAGCAGTGCCTGTGTTTGGAGTCAATGTTGGCTATATTGGAGTCAGCAGTACATGTGTTTTTCATCAGCAGTGCCTGTGTTGGAAGTCAGGAATGCCTGTAGTGCTCATGCTGGGAGACTGGAGTGCCTGTGATTGGCGTTACTGGTACCTGTGGAATGACATTATCTGTAATTGAGTGAACAGTGCCTGTTTGTGGATTAAGCAGTGACAGCATTTCACATCAGTAGTGCCTGTGTTTAGCAGTGCCTGTATTTGTAATCAGCATCATTTGTCATGAGTGACTGTTATTTGAAAGAAAAGTGGCTGGGCTTGCAGTCGAGTGCCATTGAGTGGAGTCAGTAGTGCCTGTGTATTGAGTCATCAGTGACTGTATTTGGAGTCAAGGTTATCTGTAACTGAGGCAGCAGTACCTGTGCTTGGTGTAAGAATGATCTATGACTGAGGCAGCAGAGCCTGTGTTTGGAATCAACAGCACTTGTAATTTAATGCAGCAGTGCCTCTGGTTGAGGACAGTAGTGCCTGTGTCAGCAGCGCCTATTTTGAATCAGCAGTGCCTGTGACTGGACACAGTAGTTCCTGTGTTTGGAATCATATGTATATATTTTCTGGCATCAGCAGTGCCTGGTTGGAGTCAGCATTAGCGGTACTTCAGTCAGCCTGGGCCTATAGTCAGGAGCATCTGGGCCCGGAGTCTGCATTATCTGTAATGAGTCAGGAGTGTGACTAGACTGAGGAGTGCCTGTGACTGGAACCGGTAGTGCCTGTATTTGGGTTCAGTGTTATTTGAAATGGAGCCACCTGTGTCGGTAACCAGCAGTGCCTGTGGATGCAGTGCCTGTATTTGGAGTCATGTGTGCCTGTGGAGTCAGTGCTGAATGTTAATTAAATGACAAATCAGGAGCAGAAGGGGTTAAATATGAGCTGGGAGATGGAATGTCACTGCCCCTCCCCCACATAGGAGTCACTGCCCCTTCCCCACGTGAGCTTGCGCCCCTCCCCACACAAGGCACAGATCCTCCCCCACATGAGGCTCATAGTCACAGCCCCTTCCATATGAACCACAAGCAGGGCCACTCCTCTCCCACACTGGAGTCATAGCCCCTCCCCCATACAAGTCACAGCTCCTTCCTCACACAGGAGTCACTACCCCTCCCCCCACAGGAGTCCAGCAAGGGGTGAGGGGAAGGGAAGGGGCCGCAGCTGCTACACCAGCCTCAGCTCTGCTCCTGGGAAGGGGGGGCCACAGCTCCTACACCAGCCTCAGCTCTGCTCTGCTCCTGGGAAGAGGGTCCGCAGCTCCTACACCAGCCTCAGCTCTGCTCCGGGGGCGCTTGCAGCTCCTATACCAGCCTCAGCTCTGCTCCTGGGGGGGCTGCAGCTCCTACACCAGCCTCAGCTCTGTTCCTGGGGGGGGGGGGGGGCTGAAGCTCCGACACCAGCCTCATCTTTGCTCCTGGGGAGGGGGGTTGCAGCTCCTACCACTAGCCTCAGCTCTGCTCCTGGGGAGGGGGGCCACAGCTCCTACACCAGCCTCAACTCTGCTCCAGGGGAGGGGGCTGCAGCTCCTACACCAGCCTTAGCTCTGTTCCTGGGGGGGGCTGCAGCTCCTACACCAGCCTCTGCTCTGCTCCTGGTGGGGGCTACAGCTCCTTCACCAGCCTCATATCTGCTCTTGGGAGGGGGCTGCAGCTCCTACACCAGCCTCATATCTGCTCCAGGGGGCGAGGGGGCTGCAGCTCCTACACCAGCCTCAGCTCTGCTCCTGGGGGGGGCTGCAGCTCCTACACCAGCCTCAACACTTCTCCTGTGAAGGGGGGACTGCAGCTCCTACACCAGCCTCAGCTCTGCTCCTGGGGGCCGCAACTCCTACACCAGCCTTAGCTCTGCTCCTGGGGGGGCCTGAAGCTCCTACACCAGCCTCAGCTTTGCTCCTGGGGGCTGCAGCTCCTACACCAGCCTCAGCTCTACTCCTGGGGGGGCTGCAGCTCCTACACCAGCCTCAGCTCTGCTTCCAAGTAGAGACAGAAGATCGGGAAGAGCCTGTGTCTGCTCCTCTGGGGGGTTGCAGCAACTATACCAGCTTCAGCTCTGCCCCTGGGGGCTGCAGTTCCTACGCCAGCCTCAGCTCTGTTCCTGGAGTGGGGGGGGCTGCAGCTCCTACACCAGCCTCAGCTCTGCTCCTGGGGTGGGGGGACTGCAGCTCCTACACCAGCCTCCGCTCTGCTTCCAAGTAGAGACAGAAGATCGGGAAGAGCCTGTGTGTGAAGGGGGCCCGGGGGAAAGTGTAGAGAAGCTCCATGGAGTCCGCATTGTACAAGGACAGCCGCCCCCCTTCATAGTCCAGATACATCCCCAGCTTCAGGGGCTTCTCACGAGCTGACAAAGGGGTCTCAGGGGAGGTGCGAGCCCAGTACTGACCAGAGCACATCTTCACAGCCCAGACTCCCCCCTCAGGGGACCATGTGATCCGTCCCTTCCTCTCCACAAACTCTGTTGCTATCCCCGCAGTCCATTCTCTCCACTCCTGCAGGGGCTGCACCTCCCAGTAATGTCTGCCTGAGGTGAACCCTTCGCTCCCCAGCACACAGGGTCAGGGGGTGAATCTCTTGGGGGTTTTCGGCAGGCACTGTTCTTTGTCTGTCCGTCTCACACGTCTCCCCCCCTCAGACAGGAGGAGCGCAGGATGCGCTGTGTCTGGATCCAGAGTCACCGTCACTGCAGAGAAGAGATTTAGAATTAGAGATTTAATCTGCAGTACAGAGAACAAATCACAAAGAACTACACTGTACTTTGCACTGCACAAGACAGCACCTATGCAGAAGGAGCGCACTGTACTGTACTTTACACTGCACTAGACAGCACCTACCTGGAAGAAGCACACTGCACTGTACTGCACTAAACAACCGCTACGCGGAAGGAGCGCACTGTACTGTACAATATACTGCACTACATAGTACCTACACGTAAAGATCACACTGCACTGTACACTGCATTACACAGCACCTATCACAAAGAACATCATTGTACTTTACACTGCACTAGACAGCTCCTACACTGAAGGAGCACACTGTACTGTACAATATACTGCACTATACAGCACCTACTTTGAAGAAGCGCACTGTACTATACAACACACTGCACTTTACTGCACCTACCTGGAAAGAGCACACTGTACAGTACTGCACTAGACAGTACCTATCCTATAGAGGCCCACTGCACTGCACTGTACAATAGACTGCATTATACAGCAACTACATGGATGGAGCACACTGTATTGTGTACTACACTAGTAGCACCTTTCTGGAAGGAGCACACTGTACTGCACTAGACAGCACCTATCTGAAAGAAGCAAACTGTTGTGATCTCACAGGTAGAAACCAGAAGCCAGGATGTATTTTGAAGTCTTCTTTATTTACTCTTATGACCGGTTACATCAATCTTAAGTCTAGCCAGCACTGGTGTGGTACCAGCCCCACCAGGAGCAGCCTGCCTAGCTGCTCAGCCCATCTCTAACTGCCAACACTCATCCACTCAGACACCCAGGCATTCCACGCATCACAGGCACACCAACATTCCATAACCAACTCACACTGGCTGAGCAGCTAGAGGCAGCAGGGCTAGGGTACATGTAAGTACAACTTAGCAGGATATAACATTATCCCTTTTTCTTAAAAAAAAAACGAAAAAAATGAAAATATGTAACAACAAGCAAGAACTATAAACAAGCAATATGAATAATGGTATGAAACTCAAGGATGCAGCAGAAAGTACAGAACAACCCAAGAGAGAGAACCATCAAGACAAGAAAGGATGGTTAAGATACGACTACGAAAACCAGAGCAACAATATCCCCATCCTTCCCCATAAACATGAGCAATTTGAAGCATAAGTAAATTTTAAAATCTGTAAAAATACAAATAGTAACATTTGTAGCAAAACGTATGACTATGTACTGTGACGCAGAGGGAAACACACCTCGCGACACCACTCCCAAAAATAAGAGAACAAACATGTATATGGGTCGTCACCCATAAAAACGCCCGCGTAGGGATGTACCTTGGTACTGCGCGCAACTGAAAATAGAGATCATGTCCATATTGCAACCCAGTGCAAGGGTTTCCTTAGATCCATTATAGGAACTAAACCATGCCCAAACCCCATGTAGAGGTTACCTACCCCCATGTAGGAGTAACACCATGCCCAAACCCCATGTAGAGGTTACCTACCCCCATGTAGGAGTAACACCATGCCCAAACCCCTTGTAGAGGTTACATACCCCCATGTAGGAGTAACACCATGCCCAAACCCCATGTAGAGGTTACCTACCCCCATGTAGGAGTAACACCATGCCCAAACCCCATGTAGAGGTTACCTACCCCCATGTAGGAGTAACACCATGCCCAAACCCCTTGTAGAGGTTACCTACCCCCATGTAGGAGTAACACCATGCCCAAACCCCTTGTAGAGGTTACATACCCCCATGTAGGAGTAACACCATGCCCAAACCCCATGTAGAGGTTACCTACCCCCATGTAGGAGTAACACCATGCCCAAACCCCTTGTAGAGGTTACCTACCCCCATGTAGGAGTAACACCATGCCCAAACCCCTTGTAGAGGTTACATACCCCCATGTAGGAGTAACACCATGCCCAAACCCCATGTAGAGGTTACCTACCCCCATGTAGGAGTAACACCATGCCCAAACCCCATGTAGAGGTTACCTACCCCCATGTAGGAGTAACACCATGCCCAAACCCCTTGTAGAGGTTACCTACCCCCATGTAGGAGTAACACCATGCCCAAACCCCATGTAGAGGTTACCTACCCCCATGTAGGAGTGACACCATGCCCAAACCCCATGTAGAGGTTACCTACCCCCATGTAGGAGTGACAGCATGCCCAAACCCCTTGTAGAGGTTACCTACCCCCATGTAGGAGTAACACCATGCCCAAACCCCTTGTAGAGGTTACCTACCCCCATGTAGGAGTAACACCATGCCCAAACCCCATGTAGAGGTTACCTACCCCCATGTAGGAGTAACACCATGCCCAAACCCCTTGTAGAGGTTACCTACCCCCATGTAGGAGTAACACCATGCCCAAACCCCATGTAGAGGTTACCTACCCCCATGTAGGAGTAACACCATGCCCAAACCCCTTGTAGAGGTTACCTACCCCCATGTAGGAGTAACACCATGCCCAAACCCCATGTAGAGGTTACCTACCCCCATGTAGGAGTAACACCATGCCCAAACCCCTTGTAGAGGTTACCTACCCCCATGTAGGAGTAACACCATGCCCAAACCCCATGTAGAGGTTACCTACCCCCATGTAGGAGTAACACCATGCCCAAACCCCATGTAGAGGTTACCTACCCCCATGTAGGAGTAACACCATGCCCAAACCCCATGTAGAGGTTACCTACCCCCATGTAGGAGTAACACCATGCCCAAACCCCTTGTAGAGGTTACCTACCCCCATGTAGGAGTAACACCATGCCCAAACCCCTTGTAGAGGTTACATACCCCCATGTAGGAGTAACACCATGCCCAAACCCCATGTAGAGGTTACCTACCCCCATCTAGGAGTAACACCATGCCCAAACCCCATGTAGAGGTTACCTACCCCCATGTAGGAGTAACACCATGCCCAAACCCCTTGTAGAGGTTACCTACCCCCATGTAGGAGTAACACCATGCCCAAACCCCATGTAGAGGTTACCTACCCCCATGTAGGAGTGACACCATGCCCAAACCCCATGTAGAGGTTACCTACCCCCATGTAGGAGTGACAGCATGCCCAAACCCCTTGTAGAGGTTACCTACCCCCATGTAGGAGTAACACCATGCCCAAACCCCCTTGTAGAGGTTACCTACCCCCATGTAGGAGTAACACCATGCCCAAACCCCATGTAGAGGTTACCTACCCCCATGTAGGAGTAACACCATGCCCAAACCCCTTGTAGAGGTTACCTACCCCCATGTAGGAGTAACACCATGCCCAAACCCCATGTAGAGGTTACCTACCCCCATGTAGGAGTAACACCATGCCCAAACCCCTTGTAGAGGTTACCTACCCCCATGTAGGAGTAACACCATGCCCAAACCCCATGTAGAGGTTACCTACCCCCATGTAGGAGTAACACCATGCCCAAACCCCTTGTAGAGGTTACCTACCCCCATGTAGGAGTAACACCATGCCCAAACCCCATGTAGAGGTTACCTACCCCCATGTAGGAGTAACACCATGCCCAAACCCCATGTAGAGGTTACCTACCCCCATGTAGGAGTAACACCATGCCCAAACCCCTTGTAGAGGTTACATACCCCCATGTAGGAGTAACACCATGCCCAAACCCCATGTAGAGGTTACCTACCCCCATGTAGGAGTAACACCATGCCCAAACCCCATGTAGAGGTTACCTACCCCCATGTAGGAGTAACACCATGCCCAAACCCCTTGTAGAGGTTACCTACCCCCATGTAGGAGTAACACCATGCCCAAACCCCTTGTAGAGGTTACCTACCCCCATGTAGGAGTAACACCATGCCCAAACCCCATGTAGAGGTTACCTACCCCCATGTAGGAGTAACACCATGCCCAAACCCCATGTAGAGGTTACCTACCCCCATGTAGGAGTAACACCATGCCCAAACCCCATGTAGAGGTTACCTACCCCCATGTAGGAGTAACACCATGCCCAAACCCCTTGTAGAGGTTACCTACCCCCATGTAGGAGTAACACCATGCCCAAACCCCTTGTAGAGGTTACCTACCCCCATGTAGGAGTAACACCATGCCCAAACCCCTTGTAGAGGTTACCTACCCCCATGTAGGAGTAACACCATGCCCAAACCCCTTGTAGAGGTTACCTACCCCCATGTAGGAGTAACACCATGCCCAAACCCCTTGTAGAGGTTACATACCCCCATGTAGGAGTAACAAACAGTGAAAAATAATGGGGAAAAACCCAGAACCAACCCAACCCTGTGTATGGGTCAACCTCAAAATACATGTGTATGGGAACTAACCCATGACCCAAACCTCATGAAGAGGTTACTGACTGGGATTAAAACCCAACCTTACCCCTCACCAAAGGGATAAACTGTGATGACCACCAACTAGGAGACTATGACGTCCCACCATAAACTGTGTATACCTGTGGCATCACTACAAATCAAACTTTGAAAATTGTCAATACAATTCCAACTAGTGTAAAACACAAGTGACCAGTGCCCCACGACGGTGAGAAGATCTCTCACCCGAATTGTGCTGTAAAAAAAAAAACACTCTTGCACAGGTCAACATATAGGGAACATGCCTAAGAGTAAAAATCCAATTAGAGAATAACAAAGCACGAGTCGTGACTAAAACACGTAAAGAGACAACAGTGACTAGTTACCCAGTTATCCCATAAAAATCTTCTACATGTGGAATTTAGAGACTAACTGGGACTCAAACAGGAGGTTGTATTACTGTAAATTGTAAATGGAGTAAATCACTGTAAACTGTAACAAATTAGACCTTCAAAATTGGCATACAAACACTGAATGGTGAGACATTGTCCAAGGAGCGTCAAGCTCGTAATGAGAGAAATTGTCTCTAGATGGCAGCGTTACATAGAGCAGTGAAAAAGAAATGCATGAAAACGAGATTTCACATTTTTAACAAAACTACGCTGCACTCAAGAAAAGAATGCCACCACCAAGAAAAAAACGAGTCACTGATGTTTTCTTTTCTTTTTAAAAACAAAGGTGCTCCGATATGCCTTCCAAGTATGTATTGTCCCTAAAAAAATTTTTTTCCATGTTCAATTATCCAATAATCCTCGTGTGGAACGTGAAGAAGACACATCCTGACACCAGATGGTAGAGACTTCAGGAAAGGAATCAACCTTCACTCACCTCCGACATCCAAAACGGCATAACTTTATCCACTGACAGAAGATGTTCCGATCACAAGAAGTGGTTGGCAATAGAAACGAGCGTGGTTGGCAAAACGAAAGAAGAGATCAGGAAGAGCGTGCCAACCACAAGATGGCGGCACGCTATATGCGTCTTGCCGGGTGGCTCACGGATACGCCAGTGCTTACAACGTCCAGAGGCAACAGAGCACCAGAGGCAAGGAACGTCACGAAGGATCCATGGTGACACATACTGCAGGTATGACTGCGCGCGCCATGTTGAGCTCAGCAAAATTTGAAATTCGAATGAAGCTCGATCCATGAATAAAACGGCAATTGAGCAGCAGTGTGAACAAATCTCAACAAAGATCAGAGAATCAAAGACAAAAAAAAAAAAATGTCTCAACAATCCCAGCGCGAAGCCGTTTTGCACACAATCACCACCATCACCACAACTTGCATCTCTGACTGGCACTTCATGTGCAGGATAGCCATTTTGCGTGTACTCTCCTTAGTCTCCACAACTGGCTTCTCTGTCAGGCAGGTAAACTAGAAAAACTCTCTCAGTTTGATGTCTGAAAGGACACAGTCAATGAAGTCAAAAAGTGTTCATCCTGTTTTTGATTCAAAACTCATTTCACGCTGACGCTGCCACAACCAAGTTGATCCCATGTACACAAGGTACATCCTCTCCAACGTCGTGTGCACACACTCATAACAGTGTATGGTAGATCACGATACTGTGTACAAGCCATAAACACACAATGCTTGTAGAGAGTGCAACTGCCACAATGTCTCAACAATCACTTCACTAAGCCCGTTTTGCCAACATGTAAAGCCACACCGTCCCTGTGTGGTACCTGTGAATTACATTCACTGAATTAGAGTGTAACTCACATCTTGAATAGCCACAGTTCCTTACGCTACAGATACATCCATGCAGCACATACCAAAGGATGTGGTAGGGCAGACATACCCTAACAGACCATACCTGTGGTCAAGTCCATGGAGCAAGTACAGGCTGGTGGGAGGGCCGTCCGATGACTTGGACACTGGCGGGGCTGGCTTGCCTGTTGCTCCATAATGCTTCATGTAGTTGCTTACATTTCTTGAGGTTTCTTTGTTACTGTAGTTTCTTTGTAGACTTTTTGTTTCTGTGCTGTCCATGGGTATGCTTGGGTCCAGGTCCGCTCGTCGCCAAAAATATGTTGTGATCTCACAGGTAGAAACCAGAAGCCAGGATGTATTTTGAAGTCTTCTTTATTTACTCTTATGACCGGTTACATCAATCTTAAGTCTAGCCAGCACTGGTGTGGTACCAGCCCCACCAGGAGCAGCCTGCCTAGCTGCTCAGCCCATCTCTAACTGCCAACACTCATCCACTCAGACACCCAGGCATTCCACGCATCACAGGCACACCAACATTCCATAACCAACTCACACTGGCTGAGCAGCTAGAGGCAGCAGGGCTAGGGTACATGTAAGTACAACTTAGCAGGATATAACACAAACCTTTTTGCAGTGCACACTGCACTAGAAAGTACTTATCAGTAAGGAGCGCACTGTTCAGTACACCTTGATAGACATCACCTATCTGGAAGGAGTACACTGTATTGTAGTGCACTCGACAGCACCAATTTGGAAGGAGCACACTTTATTGTATTGTAAACTGAACTATACAGCATAAATCTGGAAGGAATGCACTGTACAGTACAATATACTGCAGTACATAGCAACTAACTGGAAATATTACTGCACTACACAGGACCTATCACAAAGAACTGCACTGTATTTTACACTGCACTAGACAGCACCTACATGGTAGAAGCACAATGTGCTCTACAATATACTGCACTATACAGGACCTATGAGGAAGAAGGGTACTGTGCTATACATTACACTGCACTGTAAAGCACCTACTTCAATCGAGCACAGCGTACTGTACTGCACTCGCAGCACCTATCTGGAAGAAGCGCACTGTTCTTTGCATTGCATTAGACAACACCTATTTGAAAGGAGCACACTGAACTGTCAATATACCACATTATATATACAGCACCTACTTGAACGCAGAGCAGTGCCCTATACACTGCACTATACCATCATTACCTTGAAAGAGCACATTGTTTAGTAATGCACTAGACAGCATCGATCTGAATAGAGCATACTTTTTTGAACTGTACACTGCACCTGACAGTACCTAATTGGAAGGAGAACCGTTTAGTGTGATGTACACTGCATTATACAGCACCTATCGAGCACAGTATACTGTAGTGCACTAGCAGCACCTATCTGGAAAGAGTGCACTCTAATGTACTGCACTAGCCACCACCTATCTGGAAGTAGCACGCTGTACTGTAATGTATGAAACAAGACCTATTTCAAAGGACTGCACTGAATTTTACATTGCACTAGACAGCACCTATCTGAAAGGAGCACACTGAACTGCCAATATACTGCACTATATAGCACTTATTTGGAAGAAGCACACTGCACTATACCGCAACTACCTCAAAGGAGCCGATTGGGGTATATTTACAAGAATTGCCAAAGTTAGAGTTGCTTAGCGGCACTTTTCTTACCGCCGTGTATCGCTGAAAACTATCGCCATGGTGATAAGATCAGCTCACAGTGGCGATTGTTGCCGCAAACTCTAGCGTCACGGCGATAAAAATCTTGCCATTAACGTTAAAAAAGTGACGGGTGGCTAATTAGCGGCCAGGAAACTCACTTTAGTCAGCCTCACGTCGCTTTTTTTTTTGCTGGAAAAATAAACCACAAAAAGCCCACAAAATACAAACAATAATATTTACTACCTGAAGTCTGAATGGAGCTGCCTGGACCCAGGTGAGCAGGAGAAAACAACACCCCTAACCCAGCCAGTGTCCAAGGGGAAGAGGAAGAAGAAAACAAGATTCAGTCAGGAGGAAAATGAGATCCTGATTGCGGAGGTGACGGAGAATTAACACCAGCTCTTCGTCAGCTCCAGGGTGTCATTGGGGACCAAAAATGGCATTTGGCAGTCCATTGTGAGCAAGGTGAATGCAGTAACAGAAGTCAAGAGGACAGTGACCGACTGTAAGAAGTGCTGGCATGATGCCAAGTGCAAGACTAAGCAGAAACTGGCCAGCAATCAACAGGCAGCGCTGCAGACTGGAGGTGGGAGTACAGCATCACAGGAGGAGCTTGATGCCTTAGAGGAACAGGTGTCCGCGGTCATCTGCCAGGAGTCAATGGTTGGTGTTGAGGGAATGGACAGTGCTGACCACGACTAGCTACATCAGCAACAGGGTACGTGACAACCAGGGACATGGGGGTGGGGTTGGGGGAGTAATGTTGCTCCCATCCATCTAAATATGTCTCAGTGCACACCCACACTGTGTGCAGACCAAATGACAGATACATAGGTACTTGGGGGTACATTCAATTGTCACATGAGCTACTGGCATAATCAACAAATACATAGAAAGACACATAATGGTGGTGTAAGTGACTTGTAATCCAGCACACATACACATATATAATGACCACTCATGTGTCCCCTAACTCTGGTCCATATTAACAAGCAAAGGGGCACATTCACCAGAGAAGTGGAGGAGCGTGGCGTTAGCTTCCCTGGCTTAACACCACGCTCCGCCACTTCTGAAATGCAGGGCTGCACCATATGTACGAGAAAATGATGCAGCCCTGCGTTCCACCCGGTGGTTGTTCATAAGTTAGCAGCCTAGCGCCAAAGCAGGCACCCTTGCACCGTAGTGCAAGGGTGTCTGCATTGAGGGGAAGATTGTTAATGTGCAGAAATGTCTCCCTTCCTGCACATAAACAATCAATGGCCTTTTGCTGTTTCTATGTGTGCTGCATAACACAGAACATATGGAAACAGCAAAAACGAGGAGAAATAAAGCATTTCTCCTTGATCAGCCTGTTTAAGACCATGTTTTCCCTGGCCTTAATTTTGGCATTGACTCCCATTTACGCTGCCCTTATAAATAGGAGGCATTGTAAAAAAAAAGGGGGGGTTCGAGGAGGAATGCCCCCTTGCAAAACCCATCGGCCTCCCCTTCCACGATAAGTACAGCGTGAAAGGGTGCGTCATATACGAGGCAGTGTTAAGCTACGTTCAGTCGCTTAATGCTGCATTTTAATTAAGGTGAAGCACATATTGCCACAGGAAAGTCACTCAAAGTGACGTTGCTGTCGTGATAGGGGCTTGTAAATATTCCCCAATGTCACTTAGCATTGGGTCCGCCCACTTGGCTCAATCCAGCCCTCTGCCACTTTTGAAATGCAGCACTGCACTGTATGTCCAACAATATGGCTCGGTCCTTTGCCACAACATGCACTGGTGATCAATGTAGTTGCCTAGAGGAGGCCCAAGGTGCTGTTAACCTTTGAGTAAAATGGATATGCATTTCAAAATACTGTGTAAGGCCTCAGCATCGTAGGAATGTGTACGGTAAAATCACAACATGCCTGTTCTGTTTGCAATGCTCCTAGAAACACACATTCCCTGTTCCGTCCATGGCAAGTAAAGGGTGAGAAAGGGCCTCATTCACAATGTGGCAATAATGCATGTCATTTGGCTACACGTTGCATTGACATTATTCCTCAAAATGCAGTAATCCACATTAAAGTGTCTTCTTGTGTTGATTCGTTGGCAGTATGTTATTGTCATCATGGTCCTGGGTTTGGAGGTCCAAGACACATTGACATGCATGGAAACTGGGCCTTAGGTAAAGTCAACAGTGGCAATGAGAAAATGCATCAAATTAACAAGACCACGACAGTATGCATTATCTATGTGCCCATCCCTGTGATGTCCCACAAAGGTCTGCTGTGCAAACATGCACCAATCTTAGAAGCCTGCCAAAAAGTCCTATGTCCTCCTGCTTGCATTATTTTAACATTGGCACTGTATGAATGAATGAATGAATTATTTTATTTGAGTGGTTAATAAAAACCAATACAAAATCAACCAATATATAAATATAATAAAGAATTAAAATGGATAAATATATGTACACGACATATCCATAAAACCTCCTTTGCTGTTATTAATTTTAAAACAATGTAAATAATAAGTCTTTTAGGTGCAACAAATCACGATGTACACAACATATTCATAAAACCTCCTTTGCTGTTATTAATTTAAAACAATGGAAATAATAACAGTCTTTTAGGTGCAACTAGTCAGTCTTTCAAATGGTTGCCAAACTGGGTAGAGCCCTCACCCGGATGATTGCCACGGACAACCAATATAGACTTATCCATAAGAGCTGTGCGGGTGTGGTAAATAAACTTAGCAAAATTAGCCATGTGCTTCACAGTGTCCAATAGATATAACTGTTGGACTGCCTCGTTTGCTGTGCGCGTGCCCAGTTGAAGGAGAATGGGCTTTAGGTGGATTCGGCGAACTAGCCGCAGGGCGGGGCAGCAAAGTAGGATGTGAGTCAGCGACTCTCGTTTATAGTTGCAGAGGCAACACACCGTGATGACCGGTCTTACTTTCACCATTGGGTACAGTTCTTTTAGGGGGAGGGGATGCAATCTGACTGCAAGAATCCTATGTAGGGCTTGTCTCCCCACTGGCTGTGTAAGATGTAGTTTGAGGCCAGGTGATGTGTGGGGGGAACTTTGCTTCAATGTCCAACATACGAGAGCATAACCGTACTTGCTTTTTTATTGCTATTTTGATGGTAGAATACTTAATTATGTTGGAGTCCCAATTCTCTGTGGCTAGTTTCAAGAGATCTTTGACTGAGGCGAGGCCAGTAGACCAGGGATTGCCAGGTTGTTGAAAGATATAGTTTATAACAGCCTTCATCGAGTGCTCTGGTGCCGCAGTTTTTAAATAAAAGTATTTCACTAGAGCCGCTAATTCTTCCAAGTTTTGTCGGTTGAGATTGAATTCCAGATGAATTAAAGTATTCCTGGTGCAGGCTGGTAGACAAAATAACTTTTTGTAAGCTGCACAATGTATCTTTTCCAGGTCCTGAGCGAATTTACCTGGAAACGCCTGTAGCGCATAGTTGAGGGAAGGTAGTAGTTTTGCCCTCAAGACTCTTTGAATAGCCGTTGTTGTTGGGCTTTCTAAGACGGCATAGAGTTTGCAGATAGCATAGGTAACCATTTTCCCTTTCTGCTGGAACTTGTGGCGGTTGACCCCTGAGTGGCCAGTTTCACAGATCCAGACCCCAAGATAGCTATACGATTGTGCACAATTCAGGATTAATGGGCCCAGACTCAACTTTGCCACTTTTTGTTTCGGATAGTGGCCAAAGATCACTATCTTAGATTTAGTTGGGTTGGCGACCAGCTTGTTTTTGGCATTGTGCTCTGAGAGTGCTGTCAATGCTTTTTGGAGACCAATCATGGTATGATCCAAAAGGACCAGGTCATCAGCATATTGCATCAGCTGGATCTTATTTTGCCCGATCCTGGGGGTTGCTAGAGTGGCTCCGTGCAGAGCACTGCCCATATCCGCTGTGTATAAATTAAAGAGCAACGGGGCGAGGACGCAACCCTGCTTTAGTCCGTGATCCGTGGTGATTTTTTCTGTAGCGGAGTCACATGAGAGTTTAACTCTCACCCAGGTTCGCAAATACAGGGATCTGATGGCTTGTAGCAGCGACGGACTGATGTTCCAACGTGCCAATTTCTGCCATAGGATGTTGCGATCTACCCCATCGAATGCTGCTGTATAATCAATGAAACAAGCAAAAAGCGGCGGGGTGCCGTGAACCACCGCTTGATGTACTAGGTATGATAGGGCAATGATGTTATCTATGGTGGAACCTCCTGATCGGAACCCGGTCTGGTAGAAGGGGAGGAGACCTTCCCTGCTGACCCAATCCGCTAGTTCCGCCAAAAGAGTGCTTGCATAAGCCTTGCCCTCAATGTCCAATAAGGCAATCATACGATAATTCCTGGGGTCAGTGCTTGGCCCTTTTTTGTATATTGGATGCAGCAGTGACCCCCTCCAGGAGTCTGGTACGTCCTCCAGAAACCTGCACTCGGCATACAGCTGAGCCAAATTGTCAGCCCAGAAGTCGATGTCCTCCCTGAAGAGGGTGCCAGGCAGGCCATTAGGGCCAGGTGCTCCATTATGGCGTATTTTTTTCAAAATGGTTCGAATTACTTGTTTGTCTGGGGAGGTAGAATTAACCAGAGGTTCTGTCGGATTTGTTGTGACGTTACCAGATTTCCCCCCTAGTATTGTGGTTCTATCTGATGGCTTTACATTCGGGACATCGGTGTACAGGGTTTTTACGTGGGCTATCCAGGTGCTTGCGTCTAGTGGGTTCTCTCTATTAGAGGTCAACTCATTTATTGCACCCACTTATAACAACCGGACCACAATAGACTATATCTTACTGAGTGGGAGACTACAAAAACATATGTCAAATTATGCAGTTCAACTACGGAATGAAAGTGACCATGCCGCCCTAACCCTGCAATTATCCATCACAGCGAAAATCCGCTACACTCTTCGCTGCGTCGGGGCAACAAAGGGGGAAGAAGTTCACAGACTCCTTAGAAGAATCAAATGGGGCCGCTCCCAAGTCATAAATTTGTTTCATGGAAATTAACATGGAAAGGCTAGCAGACTGGTCTCAACATCAAGAGCCTCATAGGGGAATGGGTTACACTTGACTATTATTTAGCATCTCTGCTCTGGGGGAGCACCATACACAGAACCAGCGTAAACCCCGCACACACAATGGGACATCAACCAGCAATTAAGGAATGCTCCAAAAAACTAAATTCCCAACACAGGGCCTATCGGGCAACCGGGTCTGAGTCTGCCAAAACGGAACTCAAAGTAGTGGCCAAGAGCCACTCATTACTGGTTTGGCAGGCAAACCGTGAACTAACAGAGGCAAAATGGCTGAAGATTTTCGAGCTGCTGGCACCAACCAAATCCCAAGAATTTTGGCAATATCTAAACATTGGCACTGTACCAAAGTGCAAGAGTGTCTGGATAGAGAGAAAGATTGTCAATGAAAAGGTAGATGTCCCTCCCTGCGCATCAGCGCCCATGAATGGGACTGACCTGTCTCAATGTGAGTAGACCACCTTGAAACACATAGATACTTCTCAGAGTAGGGGAATTTAAGCACATATCCTTTTCCTTTCAACGTGGACATAACTGTATCCCTGATCTCAAGTGGATGAGTGTCTTCCTCATGCCACACTACAAAATCGGTGGCAGTGCCAACATCTATGGGGGTGCAGTCTAATCTCCACCTCAAAACCTAGTGACTAACACCCATACGCACACTTTACTGAGTATGGGTGACTTATTCACAATGCAGTGTTAAGACGCATTGAGTAGATTGATTCTGCTTTATCAATAAGGCGACTCAAACCAGCACCACAGGAAGGTCTGAACAGATGATGTAACAGGTGCAGCAGGGGCCTATAAATATGCCCCTCACTGTCGGCATACAGGGCAACTGTCCAAATCTATGAACCACCTAAATGTAACATTAGGGACGTTGTACATTGATTAACAAATCTGTGTGTAATAGGTGTAGCATGTAAGAATAGAGAATAGAAATTGTCATGCACTCTGATTGTCAACTGATAAAATGCTTGCCCAAAGTGGACATGCACATACAACAGTATCCGCCCTTCACATTGCAGAGGAAGAAACATCACCTCCTGGTCAGCAGCCGGTCACACTATTCAATGATGAAGATGAACAAGAGCTCACAACTATCAACCAGGACACCCTCGAAGGGCTGCTCGACTCCATAGGCAGCATTGTGGCATCTCCACCTGCCGTGCAAAACATTCAGCAGGCACCACCTAGCACCACAGCTGTCAACTTGGACTCTGAGGACCCAACGATAATATTTCAACGTAGTGCGGTAGGAGTCCAGCGTGAGATAGCTGAGCAGGTGCAGGTGGGGTTGGATTGCCTGGCAGCCAAACTGGATGGGATCTGTGGGGGCCTCAGTCCCATTAGGGACCACCTAGATGCCATCAGAGGCACCCACAGTCCGCTCTGTGCCCACCAGCATTCCATAGCTGACATCGCTGGTGTCGTGACTGGGAGGCAACAACAACTGTCCTGTTAAAGTGGCACCAGTGATGTTGCCAAACAGTTGGGAGAAATGCGTAAGATCATGGAGAGCATGGAGCGGATGCAGGCTTCACACTTGGCTGCGATGGCTGCCTACCACGGAGACGTTGCTGTAGTCCTGCAAGCCTTGCAGCTCATCATCACTGCAGTGAGGCCTCATCTGGTGGCACAGATGAATGCTGCTGCACCTACAGCATTCCCCTCTTCTGCCCCTGATGTGTCACTGCCTTGCAGTGCTGCCGCCAATCCACCATCACCCTCACGGGAGGCACCAGACACATCAGAGGAAGAAGATGTGGATGGCACATCTTTTCAAAGGAAAACCCTGCGGTAGCATTCATCTGTGTCAAATGGCTAGTTTCTACTCAGCCTTGGTCTTACCATCATGCCTCAGAACATCATCTGTCACTGTCCTCAGATTGACTCTGCTACATTCACCTTGGACTTTTAATGGACTGTCAATGTGGCCATTGATCCCCAATGACACTGCAATCAGCCTCCTGACTGAAGTTTTCTCATTCCTCAACATGTCCTTGGACATGTTCCCACCCCCAAGGAATCTGTTTGGCCCTCCACTGGCTATGTACACAATGTGGGGGTTGTTGTCAAAAGAACTGGGCCAGTCTGTTAACACCTGAAATAAAAGCACTAAAGTTACCAAGATGTGTGTTGCCTGTGACCATTCAAGTTTAAACGGGTCAAC
Organism: Calotriton arnoldi; assembly: GCA_963921515.1. NCBI lineage: Eukaryota > Metazoa > Chordata > Amphibia > Caudata > Salamandridae > Calotriton > Calotriton arnoldi. Next base: position 40,628 of record CAWUFW010017871.1, read on the forward strand.
AATGCCTAAGCAGTGTAACCAGCACAAATATTCCAGAGTGCCTTTCCAAAAATTGGGACTGCTGAGCCTGTGTCCCTGATAGGCAGTGAGATGACAGGACATGTGTGAATCCGCCAATGCCTCAGATCTCCAAGACAACAATGTTGCTGCATCTTAACTTTTCCCTACGTTCAGGATGGGGATAGGGACCTTGAATAATACTCAAGTCAGTATCAAGCCACCTGAAGTGGCTCAAACTTGCCTTGCTAACAAGGCAGACTTTGAACCTATACTTATTGTCAATGGGGTGGACAATGGTTGTTGTGATGGTTGTCTTGCCATTACACTTGTAAAGATAGATCCCTCAACATATTTCCTATGATGATGAAGCAATCTTGCTGTAAGATGAGGACTGGTGTGTGATTGATAATGTTCACATATGTTTCTGTGTTAAATTCTTGCGCTGTTGTGGTGGAACGCCCACTACAACACCCATTGCCCTACACTTGTATGCTAAGTATAGCGTAATGTTGTCCCTAATGTACAAGGCAGTGTTAATACATGTAAAGTGGCTTAATGCTGCCGTGTAAATAAGACAAAGCCCATATTGCCAGCACAACTTTGTGTAAAGTGAAGCTGGGGTTGGCACAGGGGATAGAAAATATGCCCGTAAGGACCAACCAACATACCTACATCCTGGAACCAATGCGGTGGGAGCTCAATGCCTCCATTGCATTATGTGTTTTTCCAATCAGCAATTTTTTTATAAGATGAAAACTTATTTATCAGACCATCCCTATGAAATGTCAAAACTTAACTTTGCTAGCCTACATATCATGGAAGTTTGTCAATCACATTCAAACAGCAGTATGACAGGAGCCTGTCCCTTGAAGATGTCGTTATTCCATTCTTAGATATTCAACAGAATTGTGTGGGGATTGAATCTGTTGTAAGCAACTTCCAACTCACCAGTTCATTAAATCACATCAAACATCAGTGACACCACAAATCACTAACCACTCGAAATATATTACATAAAAATATACTAACTAACCTAAACCTAATACTAATAACCTAAACTAATCTAACTTATGCTAATTGATATGTACATTAAACGAACTACCATACCTTATACTATACACATAACAACATATATTAAACATCAACCCCCCTCCCCCTTAAGGCGCATCTGTAGACAGGACAAAGACAGCTTCACCTAGACATGAACTAACTAAACATACATCCAAAACAAGTATATATATATATATATCATTCTTTATTGAACATGTCAAAAAGACATCAACCCCCCACCCAAAGGAAAAGGAAACTTAACCCAAAATACTATGTAAAATGCATGAAAATCCTAAAACCTTATCTACACCTAACAATAATCTATACCTACTCTGAAACTACACTTAACACTACCTAACATCCTACAGTACAAAAGCATATATAAACATATGCTTAAGAGAATAGGGGGACTGTACAAGTGGGATGGGTAGCATAGTTAGGGGCTCAGTAGGGGAGCCCCAGGGCCCCCTTAATGTCTTGGAGGTGTGTCTTGATCTCATCAATGTCCCGTTCAATGTGGACCACACACAGATTGAGGCTTAAAAGCAACCTACAGTCACTGTGGGTGAAGCTGGGATTCAGTCTCTGTTGTGCAGTTGTCAGGGATGATGTGCCTTGTTGAGCAGGTTGTGAGGGTGCACCTGGGTGCTGAGATGAGGTGGTTGCAGCAGGTTGGGCCGGTGTGAATTTGTGGGAGCAGCAGATGGCTGTGTGCCACCACGTTGGACACCTGAAGGGCCTGGCTTTGGATCAGTGTGCCTCCGTCAACTTGAGGCAGGCAGGTCACCATGCTTTTGTCCACTTTTCTTGCCTGATTCTGACATGGACTTTCAGTGTCCTGATGCCCTCTCCTCCCGATACCTCCTTGCTATTGCATTGTAGCCCCTTGCCATGTGACGGATATGCATGTAACGTTCCTTCCGCAGAAGGAACTGCCACACTTCATCAGGTGACATGTAGTCTGTTAAAAAATAAAAACATGACAAGATGTAAGATTCGAGAAAAATAACACCTTTCAGCCTGTATCTCACAATCACAAGTGTACAAAAACAGAAAATATACACTCTTATCAAATGTTAGGTACGTCAGACATGACCTGACAAATTCAATGTTAATGTAAATTCTTATCACAACCTGATAGTGATACCAACATGTCAATGTATACTATGGACCATAGCAAGGGCAGAGTGGAGTAACAACAGTGGTAGCTGAGTTCAATGAGGCCATGGGCACAGACTCTGAATGAGTCCAACAGGGGAATGTCCTCAAGGAGACAGCTTTACAGGCCCATTGCAGAGCCAGGGCAAGACATTTACACAAAGACAGTAGGGTACACTGTTTGCAATAGTGGCAGACAACTAAGCACCACAGTAGTACTCAAGTAGAACAGTATGACAAATCGAATTTTATCAATTCACCACCAAATTGGATGTGTCAACACAGCCGCACATCCATGAGTCATGATGTATACATCTACTAGAAACATCTGAGTAAACGTAGGTCACAAATCTGATGATTGGAAGGCAACAGGGCATAGTTTCCTGGAAGTCTCGGAGCGCATTGCTAGCCTGCTCAGCATCACGTTGTGCTATGCCACGATGGAAACGCAGGGCTGCAGCATCTCAACATCATATTGTTGCAGCACTGCATTTCCACTTGTGCGGGTGTAAAACTCTTCATGCTAGCACCAATGAAGGGAACCTTTCACAATAGTACAATGGTGTCTTAATTGAGCTGGAGCTAGTTTATGTGATGGAAGGCTCACCTTCATGCACATGAACAATCAATGGCCGTTAGCTGTTTCCATGTGTGCCGCACAATGCAGCACACATTGTACCAGGAAATATGATGAGAAAATTATCACTTCTCATTCCTGTGCATGTTTGAGAACGTTTTCCATGGTCTTACCTATTACGCACTCCCCCATATTCATGCTGCCCTTGTAGAAATGGTTCTGCGTACCAATTAATGGGCTTTGCGTTGTAACATTGCCCACCCCTTTCACCCTAAATGTAGTGTGAAAGGGTGTCTAACACATAAGTTGGCGTTAAGCCACATTAAGTGGCTTAACGCTGGCTTGTGACTAAAGCTAAGCCAGTCTTGCCAATACAATGTTTTTTTATAGGTAACATTGCGGGGCGACCGGGGCCTTGAAATTTGCATCAACATGGCAAAGATTTGGGGGCATGGTTTCAGAGCCGATCCAAGATGGCGGGATCGTGCTGAGCTCTGACAAACCGGGGAGGATTCCCGCAGCCGGAGACCGCTCCAGCGCTCGCTGAGGGAAGAGAATTCAGAATTTTTATTGAATTTGATTTAGACCTCAACTGAGGTCAACAAATACATGATTAGAAAATGATAAAACAGTTGTATTATTCAATATTAAAACAATTTTAAAAAACTTTTTAAAATCTTATATAAATTATAACAAGTAAATTAATCTGGAGGAGATTTACAAAACTCAATTAAACTTCTTGCAGATCTGAGGTTATGTCAAAAACATATGGGTCTTATATGCCGGCGCTGGGCCTTTACCAGAATCAAGTTTGGACAAATTAATAACACATGTACGAGATCCTGCCATCCTCCATTACATAACTCACAAATTTCTGTAGAATTATCCGATTTGTCTCATTTAAAAGTCAGTCTTTAAGGGTAGGACCCCTAGCCTCATTAAAATTATGGTACGCCTGACCGTATGCTCTAATGAAAAACGTATGTACTGTTGTGGTGTTTTATATTGTTGACTATCTGCAAAGTGTGCATAGTGTTTTAGCCGAGAACAGTGGTCTAAATTTAACTCATAGCTTAATCTTGAGGTCAGGTTCTTTAGATAAAGCTTCAGATGTAAGGGGGTCATAGATTTCAAAAGTGGAATCGTGCAATCAGACTGAGTTATTGCAGTAATTAAGTTCTTATTAAAGGTATGATGGGGTGCATCGTCTCTGAAAGTCTTAAATTTCAGGACATACCGTATGGTCCCTTGGTCTGCATGTAAAAGAATATATTCCCAGCGGAGCATATTTATACTAGCTTTTGCATGCACGCTGTCTATAGATAGCTCAAAGCGAATTGCTTGGACGGGTACAGACTGGTTGACTCTTAGCAATTTACGTAGAAGAGTACCTTCTTTTACATTCAGTCGGTGCCATGCCTTAATCAGGATATATTCCAGAGCATATAGTAAAATTGGTGGTATCTTTGAGCGATAGACCTCAAGCATAGGAGCGAAGTGTCTATTACCTGAGGAGGAGTAAAATCTCAATAGTCCACCAACATGGGCTTCAGCCTTTAGGCTGATGTGTCCAAGGTGGGGCAAATTTTGTAAGGTCTGGGTGAAGATTCTCCCCAGGTATACATATTCCTTAACAACCTCTAGAGGTTTCCTATCTAGTGTCCAGTTGAGGGAAGAGACATTACGGCTTCTCTCCGTCATGAGTTGGTGAGTTGCTGGAGATTCATATAACTCCTTTTTCTGTGTTTCTCTGGCCGCAGTGGCCCCGGGGGATTTGTCCTCACCTACAAGGTTGCACTCGCCATTTTGAATGGCAAGCGTGTTCCTTTCTTTCATGAGGTGGCTAATATATATCACGCTTATGTTCTACAGGCAATTTGGATAATATTTGCCTCAGACTTCATAGCCCTCATATTTTTTTTATTTACTTTTCAACATGACCTTTCATAAAGAATTTTCTACTCTTCATGTCCCAGGAGCCTTTTTACCTCAGCAACTTGTCTTTGTGGATTATCTTCTTTCAGCGCATAACTGATATGGAATGGCTCCCACCATATAGACTGTAAGCACCTTTTTACTATTTGAGAGGAAGGTTGACCCTGCGGGTTTTTTATATATTCCTCTGTGCTTCCGTTTTTTGAGCTTGTGGTTTACTGATCTTTATTGTGCGACTGAAATCGCCTTGTTTCATTGGAGGTTCTACAATTGCTATATAACGTCTGCAGTGCATTACATGATCTCCTTTTCTCTTATATGGGGAAATTAAGGAATCTTAAGCTCTCTGTTTCCTCCAAACAAACTACAGACTCAGATCCAGACTCTATTTGCAACGACATGGAAGACACCTCTTCCCACAAATCTGAATCTTTACCAGGTGCCATTCCAAAAACACTGTTCTCAAGCAAGATGCCTGTGGGTTCTACAAAATGACCCAAAAAGATCCCCTGTCTCCAGTGCAATCCTCATCAACTTCTATGGATATGATTCTTGAGGAAATTTGTGCATTAAAACCATTCATGGAGGAAACTAATAAGACATTACAACACCTGGATGACAAATAGTCCTCTTTGGAATCACGAGTTCTCATTGTGAAACAAAAAACAAAAAAACACTCTGAAGACCTGGAGAATTAAAGCCGCAGGAATAACCTCCGCATATGTGGACTTCCTGAAAACATGGAGGGTACTTTCAAACATTTTTGCCTAAGCATCTTGATATGTCTACTACTACCCTACTAGGCATACAACAGGCTCACAGACTTGGTCCCAGAATTTCAACGAAACCACATGGTGTTATCTTGTTCTTCTTGCAATATACTGACCTGTTACAAGTCATGTCAGCTGTCAAATCCAAAAAACAAATCTATTGAGCTGGTCATCGCCTGTTCTTTTTTCAGGATATAGCCAAGGCCACTGCTGATCGCCGGAAACAATTTCTTGATCTACGTCCTCAACTAAGAGCTATAAATGCCTAACACACCCATGCCTATTTAATGTAACTTACAAAGAAAAGATAACCACATATGAGAAACCAGCTGCGCTACAGAAATTTCTTCAACAACATGGAGTAGACGTCATGGATACTTCAAAGTCTATTTGATTGATATTTTGTTCTTTTTTTACCTGCTTTCCTTTCTGTATAACTCACTGAATGTCTGTCTCATTTTTTTTTCATCTTTATGTTGTTTTTTCTCTTGTCTAATTCAAGTTTTTATTCATATTGTCTCTCTTTTTTTATAATACAGGTATACTTTCTCGCTTCCTGTCTTCCATATGGACTCCTCTGTATGTTGATGTCCTCACTCAATTCAAGGCTGCCCTGATATTCAGTGGAGTTCGAGCGCTATCGCCGTTGTCTTCTGGTGTTGCCACCCCCCTTTCATCTTTGTGTTCTGTAGGTATGTTCTTCAGTCGTCATTTGTATGACTTGTATTGTCTCTTTGTTTCTTGCTCTATTTCCCCTTCCCTGGCGTTTCCTTATATGGTTCTTCTCTACCATATTCACCCTCCTATTATCTATTCCGTCAATCCTCTTTCCTTTCTTTTCTTCATCAAACAAAAGTTCTATTCCTATTTCTATTCCTTTTCATATTTGTTTTATCTTGTTCTCATTTTCGCTGCTGTAGGCATATTGATTGTTTATGTTATTGTTTTAATATTGCATTCCGGGTTACTATTTGGAATATTAAAGGGTTAGGTAACCCTATTACCTAGTACCTCATTTAGCTAAACTAAAAACTGATATTGCATTGCTTCAGGAAACACATCTTTCTACGCTTGAGGCTTCCAAGCTGAAGAGATGTTGGGTAGGTAATGTGTTTACTTCTCCTGCTTTAGGGAAGAAACATGGGGTTCTGATTCTCTGCCATAAAAAATTGCATGTTTCAGTTGTTCATCAGGAATCTGACTCTGAAGGTCGTTGGATTATTGTTAAACTCCTTATTGACAATATACCTTTAACTATTTTTAATGTGTATGGTCCAGTCTCTGTTGATAAGCCTTTCTGGACAAAACATTTCTGATAAACTGCTTTTATGTGATGATGATTACATTATGTTTGGTGGTGACTGCAATCAAATTAATGATCCCATACTGGACAGGCATTCGACAGTTAAGTTTATTCATACTAAAATGCACTCACAATTCACATTCACAGTCCAGCGTAAATCGCTAATTGATGTTTGGCGACTCTGCCACCCAGATCTCTGGGAGTATTGTTTTTATTCAGCCCCACACCACTCACAATCCCGTATTGACTACCTTTTTCTGAGTAAATCTTTAGCTCAACGTGTTCTTCAGTCCGAAATAGGATCAATTTTTATATCAGATCACGTTCCAGTTTTATGTTGATCTTGACCTTAGACCCTTTTCATCACATGCTGGTATAAGGCGTTTTAATAATTTCTTACTCTTAGACCCTAAATTTCCCAACCGATTTAGTTCCTTTGCTTCTGAATTTTTACTATTAACACTACCCCAGACTCCTCTTTTGCAATGATCTGGGACTCCTTTAAGGCTGCTGCTAGGGGTTTTATAATGAATTTTGTTTTGCAAAAGAAAAAAATCTATGGATGCCCAATCTACTCAACTACTTAATAAAGTTAAACAGTTAGAATATACTTACTATCACTCCAATAATGAGTATTCCTTAAAGAATCTTATAGGCGCCAAACTCACTTTTAACAGGTTAACTACGAATGCTGCTTCCTCTTATTTACTGAAATATTTTACTAGTTACTATGGAGGTCAAAATAAAATAGGAAAATTGTTGGCAAATTATTTAAAAATAGGAGGAGACAGAACTAGAATAGAATCCTTACAAAATCACGCTGGGACTCCTCTTTTTAAAGACAACGAAATTTTAAATGAATTTGTATCTTTTTATAAAAAATTATATTCTCCAGAAACACAACCAGTGCAATCAGATTTATCCAATTATTTCCGATCCATTGCTTCTCCTCCCTCCCATCATATTGATTTTGAGTCATTGGTTGCTGATATTTCCTTAGCGGAAATTACTCATGGGGTCTCGGTGTTACGCCGCGGGAAGACTCCTGTCCCTGATGGCTTTACTGTTGAATTTTATGACCATTTTGCAAACCTTCTCCTTCCCAATCTTTTACTTTTATTTAATTCTTTTATTACTAAAGGTACATCTCAGGGCACTTTCCAAGAAGCCATGATATGTTTCATTCCAAAAGATAATAAAGATATTTCCCTATGTAAGAATAATTGTTCCATCTCCTTAGTCAATACTGACTACAAAATCCTTGCCAAGACTTCGGCATTACGTATTGATCCTGTCTTGCCTGATACTATAGGCCCTGAACAATCCGACTTTATTAAGGGACGACTACCCTCTGACAATTCTCAAGTCTTTTTAGCGTCCTAAGCAAGGCCTCTTCTTTGGATCTTCCTATTGCTGCTATTGGTTTGGACGCAGAAAAAGCTTTTGATAGGATTGGATGGGATTTTATGTTTCATGCATTAAGGTGGATTGGTTTTCCACCCAAACTGATTGCTTTAATTTCCCTATTATATTCAGGTCCTAAGGCCTCAATTTTTGTTAATGGTAAAATTTTGGATTATTTGCCTTTGTTTATAGGGAGTACGGCAAGGGTGTCCTTTATCACCTCTTTTGTTTATCATTGCGTTGGAACCCTTTTTAACCAAAATCAGACAGGATACTCGTATTTCAGGTTACCAATGTGGTCTTCATCAGATTTAAATGTCAGTTTATGCTGATGACATTTTCCTATATTGTTCTAACCCTTAACTCTCTTCCTCCTTTCCTTCAACAAGTGGGCACATTTTCTCAGTTATCAGGTTATCGGCTTAATGCTGATAAATGTGAGGTTTTACCTTTAAATGTTTTATGTCATAAGCACCTTTTTGTTCACACAGGTTTTCATGGCAATCCTCTAAACTAAAGTATCAGGGTTTGTGGTTCTCTCCGACAATCCCCGAGACATTAAAACTAAATTTTGATTACATTACCAAAACATTGAATGATACTATTGCACGCTGGCATCCACTTTTCCTCTTTTGGTGGGGCCGAATTGATTCTATTAAAATGATGCTCACCCCCCTGATATTATATATTACCTCCATGATTTCTGTTCATATCCCTAGGTTTTATTTTTAGAAAATGGATTCTCTTTTAACAAAATTTCTTTGGAAGGACAAGCCCCCTTGCATAGCTTTGCCCTCTTTAAAAAAGGATAAACCTAACGGAGGACTTAGGTTTCCCGACTTCAAAACTTATCACTCTTCTTTTTCACTGAAACAGGCTGCCTCCTCTGAGCTCCCCTTACATCCTCCATTGTGGATACAATTAGATAAATATCTTATTTCCCGTTTGATTTTCAAGAAATTCTTGCTTTTACAACTAATATCTCATCAATACGTTCTCCAATTATTTCCCACTCATCGAAACTCCAGGCTCCTCTTTTACCATCATCATATCCCTCAGTTACCTCCTATCACCAACAACCACTTTGGCATAATAAATCGCTGCGAATTAAGAATCGTACCATATATTGGAAGACTTGGCGATCTAAGGGCTTGCATTGGATATCTCAACTTCTAGCTGATGATCAACCCTTATCCTTTACTGATCTCCAAACGAAATTTTCATTACCAGCTACCTTTAGTTCGCAATATGATCTTTTACGTCCATTTCTCAACCAACATCTTCTCACATTACCAATCACATCCTGTCCCCCCGCAAAGTACACTACACTTTGTTCATTATTAGATACTTCGCCTTCTGCATCCATTATATACAAATCCTTACAACTGCCCTCAGATAGACTCAAATCGAAGACTGAATTGGCCTGGGAAAAAGACTTACTGCAATGTTGGCCCACTAGTACATGGGACAAGTTATGGCTTAAGCTTCACAAATGCAAAACACACAAGATGATGGACGGAATGCTGCACATTGGCAAACATTCACCCCCAGTCACAGATCTGGGTTTAATCCATCGTTATTTTGCTTCACCACGCCACCCCAGCTCAGACATAGCCATATGCAAATCAGTCTTGACCCTTGCCTCATGGGAACAGTCCAGACCGAACTGCCAAGCCATGTCTTCCCTGGACCGGAATCAAGCATCCTAGGACCGGTTTCAGGCTATCAGCCTTCATCAGCCAGGATAGCTTGACTCCAGTGGCGTAGTGAGCACGGGACCCACGTCTGGGTATACCCTTCCCACTTAGGGCGAAATGCAAAACACACAAGATGATGGACGGAATGCTGCACATTGGCAAACATTCACCCCCAGTCACAGATCTGGGTTTAATCCATCGTTATTTTGCTTCACCACGCCACCCCAGTTCAGACATAGCCATATGCAAATCAGTCTTGACCCTGTGCCTCATGGGAACAGTCCAGACCGAACTGCCAAGCCATGTCTTCCCTGGACCGGAATCAAGCATCCTAGGACCGGTTTCAGGCTATCAGCCTTCATCAGCCAGGATAGTTTGACTCCAGTGGCGTAGTGAGCACGGGACCCACGTCTGGGCATACCCTTCCCACTTAGGGCGAAATGCAAAACACACAAGATGATGGACGGAATGCTGCACATTGGCAAACATTCACCCCCAGTCACAGATCTCGGTTTAATCCATCGTTATTTTGCTTCACCACGCCACCCCAGTTCAGACATGGCCATATGCAAATCAGTCTTGACCCTGTGCCTCATGGGAACAGTCCAGACCGAACTGCCAAGCCATGTCTTCCCTGGACCGGAATCAAGCATCCTAGGACCGGTTTCAGGCTATCAGCCTTCATCAGCCAGGATAGCTTGACTCCAGTGGCGTAGTGAGCACGGGACCCACGTCTGGGCATACCCTTCCCACTTAGGGCGAAATGCAAAACACACAAGATGATGGACGGAATGCTGCACATTGGCAAACATTCACCCCCAGTCACAGATCTGGGTTTAATCCATCGTTATTTTGTTATTTTGCTTCACCACGCCACCCCAGTTCGGGCTGGACTGTTCCCATGAGGCACAGGGTCAAGACTGATTTGCATATGGCTGGGTTCAAACTGGAATGGCATGGTGAGCAAAAAAACGATGGATTTAGGCCCAGATCTCTGTACTGGGGTGAATGTATGACATTGTTCTGCATTCTGTCCATCAACTGTTGTTTTTGCATTAAGCTTCACAAAACCACACGAGCTGCAAACACTACACAAACCCTTTATTTTGTTTATCAGCGTTTGTTATTTTCCCTAGTGACTTTAGCATCTTTTTTACCAACTATGGGGCATATTAGCAAGACCCACGTTAAAATTATCGCCGTTTTAGCGGCAGGAAACTGCCGCTAAAACGGCGATAATGGGCTTGCTAATATGCGTTATAGAATTCCATTAGAAGCCCAGGTTAGATGTACAGGACATCTAACCTGGGCTTCTATTGGAATTAAATAACGCATATTAGCAAGCCCATTATCGCCGTTTTAGCGGCAGTTTCCTGCCGCTAAAACGGCGATAATTTTAACGTGGGTCTTGCTAATATGCCCTATGTCCTCTACCTGTTGGTCCTGTTCCTGCTCCACTGCCGATTTAAAACACATGTTATTTGAGTGCCCCCCTGTTCGCCAGTTTTGGCAGTTGGTTTGGATCCAATTCAAGAAGATTAATGTTCCTTTTTCTTTAATTAACATATTTGTAGGCACTTTGCCACCCCAATGGCCTTAGTCATCACCGAATTTTAAGTTGTTGGATTTACTGTTAGCTGTTGCTTTTCATATAATAACCTCAAACTGGAAACAAGCTGTCAAAGTTACTTTTAGGTCCTGGTGGAATGCTGTGTGTTTTCATCATAGATTAGATACCAATTATGTTTCTCCAATATCTCTGGCAATTAAAAGGGATCTCTTATGGCTCCCATGAACTGCGTACTTATCTCATACTGCCTCCTCTGCTGCTAAAACTATTACTGTATCAGATGAAGTACGGTAGCCACCTTAATTTCACCTTATTGCCTTTTCTTTTAGATTATTAGAGGGTATTTATGCCTTTATATTTATAAGTATGTTATTTAGTTTTTCTTATTATTATGTATACAGTGTTTAAACATTTAACATATTTTCTACTCTTAATATTGTAAAGCAATTGTATATTGTTCCCATCCCCCCTGCTCCTTCCTTTTATCGTTTTATATGTTGTATTTTTCATCTGTACACAGCATGATAGTTATATCTCTCATATATATTTGCTTTCCCTCTAATTTCTGTGTTAAACAAGCCTTATTATATTCATTGTATTGCTGTTCTTTTTCTTGTTGTTCTTAATAAACTTAAACTTAAAAAAACATGGCACAGATTCACAAGTTCTGAAGCAAGATGGTAAATAAGTTCAGGAACATATTTTGGTGACCTAACTATGTCTTACGGTTGTATTGATTCATTCAAACAAGTTGTGATTGTGGCTCATGCCACTTACCCAATATTGTCACGTACCCCAGCTCTCAGCTTGGGTATGAGACTGTCTCTTTGGAGTAATACCTGTCAATGACAACTGTTGCTCCAATGAACTGTCCATCAGTGTCAGCCACCTCAGGGCTGGGTGTACATGGATTCCATGTCTGGTCACACCCATCAACAACATCACTCAAATGTTTCCTCTTCAGTATGTACATGTGAAACTCACCTGCATTGGCTGGAGTGACATACATATTTTGCATTCATAGCCTCAGTAAAAGTGTTACCGTAACTTCTCAAGATTCACGGCTAAATTAGTCAATACAGACAAACCCAATCAGGTTTCATGTCGCTGTGGCCAGGCTACATGAACCAAAGCTGACATGTACACATGCTACTATACTAAAAAGGCATATTTACTTTGTGAATTGTATGAGAATCCACACATGATATCACGATACAACGTAAATTAACGGCCCATTGTGTGACAATTTAATATAGCATTGATCTTGGCATGAGTATTCACAGCAACAGCTTCCAACGAAAGATGAGAAGTAGTGACACAGTAGATACCAAGGGAGCAAACCTCATATGAAAAAGATTGTACATGGGCACCCTTTGAAAAGAATGTTGTAGGGTGTTGTCTATCCAATTAGTTTTCCAATCTGCTCCAACATGTTGCAAATGCATTTCATCAACAAATGTGCATGATCAGGGTAAACACTTATCATCATATACAACAGTGTCCACTTGAAATGGCAAGCACCAAAGCTGCCCCCCTTGCACGATTCTGGCAGAGTGCATAAATGTTTGGGATGCTGCCTAATATGCTGTATGACAGTGAAAAACTATGAATTAAGTGATATAGTTGCTAGTACGGTGCAGGGATGGATTGAAGGAACTGAGGGTGTGCAACGTAAAGTCAAGAAGGCTCATGCTGTGTTCCATCAGTACATCATGAATATGTGCAAAAATCTCACCTTTATGCTGCCTCATCAAACTAGAGGTGAGCTCCATGTGATGCACAGCCAGACTGTGTTCAAAAACATACAGTACCATTACCTTGAAATATTTCTGTCATCACAAACAACCAAAATGTATGAGCAAGGCACTCACCAGTGGCGTGTGGGTCCATGAAGGCATCAACATCTCCCTGAGTGATCAATGGTCTTCCAGCTGTGACAAATGAATAAAAAATGTATATTTTGTATTAGACATGACTTTTCACATGTGTCATGTACATCGTGAAGTCATCTATATGAAAATTTAAGAACTGTAACAGTTATGTCTGTGTTCACGTTGCATACATGAAGGGATGTGCTTTGCCTGTCTGACACACAACACATGACCATTGCAGCCTTGTGGACTACAAGACAATCCTGCAAGTATACATGATCATATTGTGACTACAGCTTGATAGACACATTCACAAGTCACTATCTGCCTCCACAGAGTCAATTTATTTGACGTAGTGTAATCAATATGGGCCTAGCATTTTTCACACTGGTGTGTCGAGACACTTGACGTGTTAAGATCCCGCCTTGTATATTAAACAGCTTTTCACCCTGAACGTTGTGTGGAGTGTTCCTATGGGAATGTGCGTTGCGATGTGCAGTACACCACGACACCCATATCATTTTGCGATGGGCAGATTTAAAAGGGGGGGCATAGATAGGGTTCGGCGTCTAAATTGGGAACAGTTGATTAATACTCTGAGCCTTGCACTACGGGGATAGACGAGTGATTCCATAAGCTCGCGTGTTTTGCCATGTGTGCTGTGTTGTGCAGCTCACATAGGCCCTTCCTGCACAATGCGAGTCCTCACAGACAAATGTCTTTGGCCACTATCTATGTATGCTGCATTGCGCAGCACACATGGAAACGTGATGCAGCACTTACTGATTGTTCATGTGCCGGAGGATACACATTCATGCACATGGTCAGTCATTCACATCAACGCTGGCACAATGCTGCAAGTGTGGCTGTGTTGGAGCGATGCATCTTAGGTTTACCAAAAGGGGATAACATCATCCTGTTGCGTATATAACATTGTGTCACTGGCTACAGTTGTTAAACAAGACAACACACTGTGATCTCAGACAACTTTTGTCATGTACTTACCATCTTGCCTGCCAACAATGATCCCCAGGTGATCTAGTAGGTCTCCTTCACGCCCGACACAATCCTGCCATCGGTGCTTCCACTGGTGGACAGTCCTGTCCACCCCGAAGATGTGCATCATGTGGTTACGGATGTGCTCCCACCTCACCTTCCTGATCTTCACATCATAGCCCAGGAGGACCCGTCCCCCACTCTCCACCATCCATGGAAAAAAACACTACATGAGCCAGAGGAAGCCCCCCAATGCCCCCTCTGACATACGGCCCTCCCTACCCGCACCCAATATCTCAAAAAACACTAATAACCACACTAATATGTAATAAAACCCAAGTTAATACCCCAAAAAACAGTAAAAGCTACACATATACCCCTAAGACAAAAACCCGACAAGATAATCACAAAGATGCAAAAAACACATAAGGACAAAGACACAGAACTCTACAGGGACAGTAGGGACAGTAGACTAGACACAGAACCACTCTCTTACACACCAACACCAGTAGCCACCTCTCAACACCTCCACAACTCTCAACAGACACTAACAGTGTGGTTAAAAGAGCAAGTGAAAGTGTACAGTACTCCTCCATGGAACAGGATGCAGACTGACATAACTTCCTGGGCATTTGCGGCCTGTTTTTGGACTTTGTGAGGAAAATGTTGCCACTAAGGGGTAATCGGGAATCTTTCCTTGTAGAAACATGCATTTTGCGAGGGTTTTTTATGGCGGGTATGAAAAATATTATCGCTTACGTGAAATAGCGGGCAAATTATTTCCACAAAGTGCTAGTTAATCAGCAAATGTACCATGTTGCAGGATATAGCATGCCTAACAACACCATATGGCTATGGGATGTGATCTGTGTTGTGTAGGTGACTCTAGTCAATCTGATATGTCTTGATGTCAGTAATCCAGAGCTGTCAACATGCACTGGTTCCTCACATTGATGCCTATCCATATCTAAATATGATATGATATAATAATGATATGATTATTATTATTATTATATAATAATATGATATAATATCTTGACATCAGTGGTAGTCATATTGGTTACCATTGGTTGTATGTGTGACTACATATGAGACTGTCCCATTACACATTGCTGTGATGTCTGTACAAGTTCAATGGGCTTGCAACACACATGAACTTGAACAACAGGCATTCAGTACTTGTATTGAAGATTAATGATGCAGCAAACAATGCGAAGGTCTGACTACAGATTCACATTTGAGTATTTGCTGGAGGCAGAGATGTGCACATTTACGACGGGCTGTGCAAAGGCACTCATGGCCATGATTTCAAGAGGTTGTGCTATGCATTTTAGAGGCTGCAAAGTGGGAAATATTTTTGTACGGTGTCTATCGATCAGATCCATTGTCATCTTTGCAACGTATGTACAATCGGCTGTTACATGGCGTAAGGATCATCTTGTGCCAGATACAATTGCCCATCAGTCTAGCGTGACATCGATACACATCTTGAAGCTAGTAGAGAAAATTATGTGACGGCTGGACAGGTATGCGGTCAAAATATCTGATATGAGTAACCCGTCCATCACTTTTCAGCCTCTGAAGGCTGAAAAGCCTTCAGAGCTTATAGAGCTACAAGAGCTTATAGAGACACCTCTGATGATGTTTTAAGAAATGTATGCACCAGAATGCAGAATGGAGCCGCCATGTCCAAAATATGCAGAGGTCAACAAGCCCCACTGAGCCATGTACATACATGTTGTAGACCCAGAATCCCAGGTGAACAGGACATTCTTGGTGGAAAACAGCAATCCAGCACTTTACATTGCGCACTCCTTGCAACAGCATGGCGTCCGATGCCTATAAGCTCAGACAGTCCCCATGGACTTGAGACCACGCTGTGCCTTTGTATGAGACCCGGAGTGGTAGACACAGGTACTGCAGAGTTACTGCAGACTGACAGAGGCGGTGCTGCGTCATGCACAAGCCTGTGGTCCCTGGCTGTAGACATTGATGCGTCAGCACTGACCCTTACCTGGTGGCAAAGTCTGCCATGTCAGATGTAGACACATTGCTGAATGAGAAGACCGCGTGGTGCACCTTGTAGGGGTGATTATTCGAGGTGCTCCTGATCAAGAACAAAGGGTAGTCTGCATTGCATGACACCCACCAACACTACACTGGGGTGACAGGGGAGGCATCCAATGTTGTGCTGCGCCTCTCAACATCATCATGCCTGAGGAGGTTGTGCTGCCCGTTCGCTGTGGAGGGTGAGGCCCCTGTCCTGCACAAATCGTGTGTGGCAGGGGACCTGTGACTAGGCAACTAAGAGGGTCCACTTGCATCTCCTGCTTCTGTGGGATCCCCTACACACTCGGAATACCCTGCTGTACCCAGGTGTGTGCGGACTGATAGAGGATTCAGCTGGCTGAGTCACTGATTCGCAGCGGACGGGCGGTTTGAGGCATTGTGTCAATGTCCAGGTTAGGAGATGGTTGGGTGTGGAGCGGAGGAGGCTCATGGGTGATATCTGCCGAAAGCCATGGACACACTGCTTGTACCACCCAGATTTCCATGGGCAATGTGGAACATGTAATCTGCTTGCCAAAGTTGGAATTCAAGAGGCAACCGGGTGGTGCAGCCTTTCCTAATGTTATTGAGCTCTTGGCTGTACAGTGGATTTCCCTTGATGCTATCCGGATGGAGATTTCTGTCTAGCAGACACCTGACTGGAGGAGAGGGGCTGGTTGACCACACTGGACTGCAACACTTGCCATACATGGTGCCTGGCCATCTAGCACAACAATGTGTGTTCAAGAGTATTTTTTACATTCCTTGAGAGATACAACCGTATGTGACATGGCCATTTCATGTTAGATGCATGGTCGTATTTGTGTTCAACTGTGCCTGCAGATGTAGGGATATTTTGCATGGTGGAGTTGTGATCAATCCCTAGATTACACATATCATACAACTGGCATTTGTAAACTTGTAGCGGCCGTCCAGAGAGAGGTGATGCAACTTCATGGGGCTACCATGTTTTTTGTGGTCCGTCTTACCCAATACAATGTCCATTCCTAATGTAATTGGTTGTATGTTACTTGCATGTTTTGGCTGTACTTATTGGTTTCCCTGTTGCACTTCACTCATGTGTATGTCAAAGTCAAAGTAAATTTTATTGTTTGGTCAGTTAAAACCTTAACAATATAAAAGACATGTAAAACATCAATAATATTTGACAGTTTTTAACACTTGACATCAGTATGTTGCTGGTAAAATATTACACTCTATTAATTAAACATGCTCTAATTGTTAGTCCAGGTCCCTATCTATTTGTACTGTCAAAGTTCCAACCATTTCAGCGGACTTGATTTGTTGTATAAAAAAGAAAATTGGGTCCCGAGCTTTACTTCAGAGGGGTCAGACATTACCATCTTCTAGCTGGATTTTTTTAATGTCAGTTTTCAGGGCCTGTTCGAAGATTTTAAGGAATTTAATCAATTTGCAATTCAATTGTGGGTCCGATGGATCTAGCCCTGAAATTATTGCAGCTCGACAGGTCCTGATACCTCTGGCATTAAATGTTTTTCTAAGTAAAGTGACTCGTGCATTGTGAAGTTTAGTACATGTGCAGATTATATGGATAAAATCTTCTTCGTAGTTGCCGCAAAGTCGACAATCAATCAATCAATCAAGCATTTGTATAGCGCGCTACTCACCCGGAGGGTCTCAAGGCGCTAGGGGAGAGGGGTCCGCTACTGTTCGAACAGCCAGGTCTTGAGTTGCTTCCTGAAGGAGAGGTGGTCTTGGGTCAGGCGGAGGTGGATGGGTAGGGAGTTCCACGTCTTTGCAGCCAGGTAGGAGAAGGATCTTCCTCCCGTTGTGGCTCTTCGGATGCGGGGGACGGCGGCGAGGGCGTGGTTGGTCGATCGTAGCTGGCGGGTGGGAGTGTAGAAGGTCAGACGGTCGTTGAGGTATCTGGGGCCTTGGTTGTGGAGAGCTTTGTGTGCGTGGGTGAGGAGTCGGAACGTGATTCTCTTGCTGACGGGGAGCCAGTGCAGGTCTCTCAGGTGTCCGGCGATGTGGCTGTGTCGGGGGATGTCCAGGATGAGTCGAGCTGAGGCGTTCTGGATGCGTTGGAGTCTTTTCTGAAGTTTGGCTGTGGTTCCGGCGTAGAGGAGTTGCCGTAGTCCAGTCGGCTGGTGACGAGGGCCAGGGTGACCGTCTTCCTGGTTTCGGTGGGGATCCACCGGAAGATCTTCCGCAGCATGCGTAGGATGTTGAAGCAAGACGAGGAGACGGCGTTGACTTGTCTGGTCATTGAGAGGGAGGAGTCCAGGATGAAGCCCAGGTTGCGTGCGTGGTCCGTTGGTTTGGGTGCGTTGCCCAGGGCAGGGGGCCACCAGGAGTCGTCCCAGGCGGAGGGTGATGATCTTAGGATGAGGACTTCCGTCTTATCTGAGTTCAGTTTCAGGCGGCTGTTCCTCATCCACTCGGCTACGTCCTTCATCCCTTCATGTAGGTTGGTTTTGGCGGTTGTGGGGTCGTTGGTGAGGGAGAGGATCAGCTGGGTGTCGGCGTAGGAGTTGATGTTGAGGTTGTGTTGGCGTGCGATGGCTGCGAGGGGGCTCATGTAGACGTTGAAGAGGGTGGGGCTGAGTGATGATCCTTGTGGTACGCCGCAGATGACTTCGGTGGCCTCGGAACTGAACGGGGGAGGCGGACTCTCTGGGTTCTTCCGGCGAGGAAGGAGATGATCCACTCCAGTGCCTTCTCTTGGATTCCGACGTTGTTCAGGCGTTGCACTAGGGTGCGGTGGCAGACTGTGTCGAACGCTGCGGAGAGGTCCAGGAGGATGAGGGCTGCTGTTTCCCCGTTGTCGAGCAGGGCTCGGATGTCGTCGGTGGCTGCGATGAGGGCGGTCTCGGTGCTGTGGTTGGCCCGGAAGCCGGACTGTGAGTGGTCGAGGGATCCATTCGTCTCGATGAAGGCGGCCAGTTGTCTGTTGACGGTCTTCTCGATGACTTTGGCAGGAAAAGGAAGGAGCGAGATGGGGCGGTAGTTTTGAGGTCGGTGGGGTCCGCTGACGGTTTCTTCAGTAGGGCGCAGAGTTCGGCGTGCTTCCAGCTCTCTGGGAAGGTGGCGGTGTCGAAGGAGGTGTTGATGATGTCCCGGAGGTGGGGTGCGATGACGGCGTCGGCCTTGTTGAAGATGTGGTGAGGGCAGGGGTCGGTTGGTGATCCGGAGTGGATGGAGTTCATCGTGCGGATAGTGTCTTCGGTGTTGATCGGGGTCCAGGCTCGGAGGGTGGAGGTGGGGGACGTTGGAACGGTTGTAGGGTACGTCGGCTGTGTGCTGAAACTGTTGTGTATGTCTGCGATCTTGCTGTGGAAGAACGAGGCGAGCGAGTTGCAGAGGTCTTGCGAGGGGGTGATGTCGTTGTTTCCGGCGCTGGGGTTCGAGAGCTCTTTGACGATGATGAAGAGTTTCTTGCTGTTGTGGGCGTTGTTGTCCAGTCGTTCCTTGAATGCGGTTTTCTTGGTGGTGTGGATCAGCTGGTGGTGTTTTCGGGTGGCGTGTTTGAGGGTGGTCATGTTGTCTGCAGTCGGGTCTCTGCGCCATGCTTTCTCGAGGGCCCGGCAGTTCTTCTTGGATTTCTTGAGTTCGTCGGTGAACCAGGGTGCTTTCTTGTTGCCGGGTCTGATTGGGGGGTCTTCAATGGGGCGAGGATGTCAGCGCAGTTGGTGATCCATCTTGTGAGGTTGCTGGCGGCTTGGTTGGGGTTCGTTGAGCTGGCGGGAGGGTTCTGGCTCAGGGATGTGGTGAGTTGGTCGGTGGTGATCTTGTTCCAGCTTCTGCGCGGGAGCTGTTGCGGGTGGTGGTGCGTGGTGGTCCTGCTGAAGCTGAAGTGGACGCAGCTGTGGTCTGTCCAGTGGAGTCCGGTGGTGTGGCTGAAGGAGATGTCCTTGCTGGAGGAGAAGACGGGGTCAAGCGTGTGGCCGGCGTGGTGTGTGGGGGTGGTCACCAGTTGCTTGAGTCCGAGGTTGGCGAGGTTGTCCAGCAGGGTGGTGGTGTTGCGATCGTTGTTGTTCTCTAGGTGGAAGTTGAGGTCCCCAAGGAGGATGTAGTCGGCCGAGAGGAGGGCGTGCGGGCTGATGAGGTCGGCAATGTCTTCGCTGAATTGTGTGCGTGGTCCTGGGGGTCTGTAGATGAGGGTGCCTCTGAGGGTGGTCTTGGGGTCGGTGTGTATCTGGAAGTGCAGGTGTTCGCCGGCTGTGAAGGTGTCGTCGGAGTTGGTCGTAATGCGGATGGTGTTCTTGTGGACGATGGCGATGCCTCCTCCGGTCTGGTTGGCGCGGTCCCTTCGGGTGATCTTGTATCCGTCCGGGATGGCGATGGCGATGTCGGGCGCTGAGGAGGCGTTCATCCATGTTTCCGTGAGGAAAGCGACGTCTGGTGATGTGGAGTCGAGCAGGTTCCAAAGTTCCACGGCGTGTCTGTGGACGGAGCGGGTGTTGAGCAGGATGCACTTCAGGTGGTTGCTGCTGGTGCTCGGCGTGTCGGGTGCGGTGCAGGTCCGGAGGCAGGAGAACTTGCAAGATTGGCAGGCGAAGGGTCCGTGGGTGCGTCCTGGGGTGGCACGGTGGCAGCCGGGGATTCGGCCGGTGTTGAGTGCGTTGAGGGTGGCGGTGTCGTAGGTCCGGTGGGTGGGTTGGCTGCTGCGGGGGCCAGGGGTTCTGGCGCTGGGCGCGGTCCAGTCGCGGACGGGCGCAGACGGGCTTGCCTTAGGCGCGCCTTCGGCGCGCCAGCGGCGCGCCCGCTGCGCACGTCCGCTGCGCGGCACGCACAGCGGCCGCCATTTATGGGGAGGTGGGAGGGAGGAGCAGCTGGGAGGCGGGAGGCAGGGGCAGCGAATGGGCAGTCAGGGGGCGGGGCCGCAGGGACGCAGCGGCGGGAATGGCGAGAGGCAACGGGGGTACAGAAGGAAAAAAAGGGGCGAGAAAACAGACAAATGCGGGCACAGTACAAATGGGGCAACGGGGGTACAGAAGGAAAAAAAGGGGCGAGAAAACAGGCAAATGCGGGCACAGTACAAATGGGGCAACGGGGGTACAGAAGGAAAAAAAGGGGCGAGAAAACAGACAAATGCGGGCACAGTACAAATGGGGCAGCGGGGGTACAGAAGGAAAAAAGGGGCGAGAAAACAGACAAATGCGGGCACAGTACAAATGGGGCAACGGGGGTACAGAAGGAAAAAAAGGGGCGAGAAAACAGACAAATGCGGGCACAGTACAAATGGGGCAACGGGGGTACAGAAGGAAAAAAAGGGGCGAGAAAACAGACAAATGCGGGCACAGTACAAATGGGGCAACGGGGGTACAGAAGGAAAAAAAGGGGCGAGAAAACAGACAAATGCGGGCACAGTACAAATGGGGCAGCGGGGGTACAGAAGGAAAAAAAGGGGCGAGAAAACAGACAAATGCGGGCACAGTACAAATGGGGCAGCGGGGGTACAGAAGGAAAAAAAGGGGCGAGAAAACAGACAAATGCGGGTACAGTACAAATGGGGCAACGGGGGTACAGAAGGAAAAAAAGGGGCGAGAAAACAGACAAATGCGGGCACAGTACAAATGGGGCAAAGGGGGTACAGAAGGAAAAAAAGGGGCGAGAAAACAGACAAATGCGGGCACAGTACAAATGGGGCAGCGGGGGTACAGAAGGAAAAAAAGGGGCGAGAAAACAGACAAATGCGGGCACAGTACAAATGGGGCAGCGGGGGGTACAGATGGAAAAAAGGGGCGAGAAAACAGACAAATGCGGGCACAGTACAAATGGGGCAACGGGGTACAGAAGGAAAAAAAGGGGCGAGAAAACAGACAAATGCGGGCACAGTACAAATGGGGCAACGGGGGTACAGAAGGAAAAAAAGGGCGAGAAAACAGACAAATGCGGGCACAGTACAAATGGGGCAACGGGGTACAGAAGGAAAAAAAGGGGCGAGAAAACAGACAAATGCGGGCACAGTACAAATGGGGCAGCGGGGGTACAGAAGGAAAAAAAGGGGCGAGAAAACAGACAAATGCGGGCACAGTACAAATGGGGCAGCGGGGGTACAGAAGGAAAAAAAGGGGCGAGAAAACAGACAAATGCGGGCACAGTACAAATGGGGCAACGGGGGTACAGAAGGAAAAAAAGGGCGAGAAAACAGACAAATGCGGGCACAGTACAAATGGGGCAACGGGGGTACAGAAGGAAAAAAAGGGGCGAGAAAACAGACAAATGCGGGCACAGTACAAATGGGGCAACGGGGGTACAGAAGGAAAAAAAGGGGCGAGAAAACAGACAAATGCGGGCACAGTACAAATGGGGCAACGGGGTACAGAAGAAAAAAAAAAAAAAAAAAAGGGGCGAGAAAACAGACAAATGCGGGCACAGTACAAATGGGGCAACGGGGGTACAGAAGGAAAAAAAAAAGGGGCGAGAAAACAGACAAATGCGGGCACAGTACAAATGGGGCAGCGGGGGTACAGAAGGAAAAAAAGGGGCGAGAAAACAGACAAATGCGGGCACAGTACAAATGGGGCAACGGGGGTACAGAAGGAAAAAAGGGGCGAGAAAACAGACAAATGCGGGCAAAGTACAAATGGGGCAACGGGGGTACAGAAGGAAAATGGAAGGGCGTTCTTACCAGCAGCAGCGGGCGGACAACACAGGCGGAGCTGTGTGGCGGGGGGAGCGACCTACCTGGCAAGGTCAAGGGTCGACATGATTTAGGCCCTGTGTGCACCCAGGTTGGCTGATCCGCTATCGACGGCAATTTCCCGAAACGTATAGCCATTAGTTGTTTCTTCAAGTTGATTGAGAATGTTATGCTCAAATAGGGTGCTGGTGCAAGGGTCTTATAATTGTTAAACACCAGCCAGGCATGCGACCTTGAGCTGAAGATGTTTTTATCGAGCAGTAGTGAATGGAATTTTGCTGACTTGTTTATTGTTTGTTTGAAGGACTGATATGACAAGTTTTTATTCCATAACTCGGTCGTGCAGGTTGTTAGCAAGGATTTATATAAGTATTGGTTGTATGGTGATTTTGTATCCTCATCCACTTCTGTCCAAAGGGCTTTGTTAATTGGAGAGGTAACCGCATTCTGTTTCAACTGATACCAAAGCTTTATTGTGTTGTACATTCTCCCTATGGTTTCGTTTAAGAGACCAAATTCAAGTCGGACCTGGGCCGGTGAAGCCGTCCGATGTATCTGGAAGACATTTTTATAAGTAGAGACTGTTAGTCGGTTTAAAAGGTCAGAATCTTTGCCGTGTAGAGTGGTACTGGCATATGTTAGCGTTGGCAGCATTTTGGCCGCCATCACCGCAAGCAGGGGTTTGTGTGACGATCCACTCAGTTTTTTTGCCAGTATTCTGAAGGCAAATGTAAGTGCACTGGTTCTCTGTGAAATGTACGTTTTTTGCTCTAGATGATTTTGTCTATTATCTATATAAAACCCCAGATATTTGTAAGCTTTTACTTACTTCCTCTATCTGGTTGCCATTGAGCCAGATGTTCTGCTTGCTTCTCCGGTAATTGCCAATCATCATTGTTTTGGTTTTTGATGTATTTATTTCTAGTTTGTTAAATGAGATATATTCTGACATCTCGTTTAATGCTCTTTGCAGACCAATCTTAGTTAAACTCATTAACACCACATCGTCGGCGTACGAGAGATGTGTTAATAATAATTTACCTATTTGCGGAGGGTGGGAATTAATACAGTCAAGCCTTTGTGCAAGGTCGGACATAAACAAATTAAAAAGGTGTGGCACTAATACGCAACCTTGTTTTAGTCCTTTGGTCGTAGTCAGCTTCCTCGATAGTCTGGAACCGTCTCCTATCTTGATTCTTATCCATGTTTTAGAATAAAATTGCAGTATTCCTCGTAGCAACCTCTCCGGAATTTTCCAGGCCCGCAATTTTTTCCATAGGAGGTGGCGGTCTACACTGTCAAAGGCTGCCTTTAGATCTATAAAGCAGAGGTGAAGTTGTTGTTTCCTCCGCTTGCATTTGTTTGCTATTAGTGATAGAGCCAAAATGTTCCTGATCGTCCCTATGCCTTGTCTGAAACCTGTTTGATTGACTGGAATCAGATTAAGCTTGTTTGTCCATTCCTTCAGATCTTCCAGAATGAGTGAGGCATGATATTTGGCTTCGATGTCTAATAGGGCGATTAGCCTATAGTTTGATGGATTTGTTCTGTCTCCTCCTTTAAAGATAGGTGTCATTATCGAGCCTTGCCAGTTGGGTGGAATACAATTTAGTAGCTCAATATCTTTGAATAACAGGAGTAGATGCTCGGTCCAGAAGGATGGATCGTTCTTAAAGATGGCTTGAGGAATGCCGTTAGGTCCTGGAGCACCGTCTCCTCTGCCTTTCTGTATTGTGCGTATTATTCCATCAGCCGAGAGGGGGGACCTGCCTATCTTTACTTTGAGGGAACTTGTGCCGTGTTTAACATGCAGTTTAGTAATTTCCTCAATTGGTTTAGCCCCAGAATCCAACATTACTATTGAATTACTCGTGCTGTCCTCTCCTATTTTGCTTCTGTTATCACCTCCTTGTATAATGATTTCCGATGATGCTGGATTATCAAGAATTGTGTTTCTGTAAACTTTGTAGTTAGAAATTTAGCCCACTCATGTTCTTGTATGTTTGATGATAACATGTTCACCGGCCTATGCAATTTATTTATCATTTCCCAGAATGTATTCGAGTTGGTTTTCTTTGCACTACAGAGTAGTTCGGCCCAGAATTTGTCGTTGTTATTTCTCTTTTCTTCCCATAACTTTTTTTAATAAGTTTTCCTCATCTGGCGTACGTTGTCCCAGGCTGCTTGATCGAGGTATGTTATTTTTAACCTGCTGATTGCTTTTTTGAGTTCACGTTTCAAGGCACCCACCCCTGCCGTCAGATTTTGAGTAGTTCCATTTTTATTTTTCCAGCCTGATATTGTTTCCTGGGCATTCATGTTATGAGAGCTGAACTGAAATTTACCCATGCTTGGATTTTATTTGGGGCCTTGGTTTCACAATCCATTATCAGCCTCTTTAATTTAATTTGAAGTGCTTCTATTGGGTGCTTCTATGTGTATGTCTGTTTTCTGTCTTTGGGGTGTCAACACAGAGTAAGTGTGATGGGATGAGGATATAGATAGTTCTCCACATTCATTGCCATGCCACACTCATGTTGTTGGGCATGTGACATCCTCACTTTCATATTATTGCACTGCCTTGTCTATAGTCCTACATACACATTGTTGATTGCTAATGCCTTGCCAGTTGTCCCATGGCTGACCTATGTGTCATTGTTTGTGCAGATGAAACTATAGCCTTGTTAGATCAGTGCAGTGTTGAATGATGAATCATGCACAGTATTAGTGATGCAAGATGTGCTTATTTGTCATTCCAGTGACACATGTGTCAGCTAGGGAGGTAGTGTCACTTGCTAATGTTGAATGAATGGGTATGGTTGGTGTTAGAAGCATTCCCTGCACTGAATTGATGCATCCGTTAGTCTGGCTCTACTGTCCTTTGATGCTTTATCCTCCACACCCGAAAAGTTGATCCAGTCCACCACTGTCATGTACCTTTGTGACTTTTGTCAGGAACCTTTTTTCCTGTGGTACAGAATACACAGAGATGTTGTGTTTCAAATTTTATAATGGATTAGAGCTGCGTGGCCCCAGCTACAATGATGCACAAGGCACACATTGTATGTTGTACTACGCTGTTGTGTGAAAAGGGACCTGATTGTGCTCAGGAGAACACACAACATGCACTTTTTTATTCTCAATGAGAAACCATACGCAGTCATAAGTTCAGATGCCCAAAACATTGTCCCATTCCCAGTCTTACTTTAGTTGGTGTCATATTCCCTGCTAGGTGAGTGATCTGTGCGACACTGTTATTTTGTTAACATGACTTTACATGATTGTTCCCCTTCTGAAGTCACAAGCCAAGCATACAAGACATTGTTGTAGTGATATTTTATTGTGCGAAATCACAAGGTGGAACCTTTTGTTCAAGTCAAGTCAAGAGGAACTTTATTTGACTTAATTAAAAGCCATAAAAGTTGACAGAGGATTAAATAAAACAATTCACATAAAATATTATTAGCAGAAACACACAATGCATGGAACTCTCACTTATTCACGATCTTCCTGAGCCGGACAGCAGCCGATATGTATTTATAAAGCATTAGACAAACAAATTCATCATTTAGGAGTAATAGGTAATTCAGTGCAGCCTTACATTTCCTTATATTTAAAAATCTAAGCAATGGTTTTAAAAACAAACGTCTAGGATGATCATAGAGGTTACATAAAAACATAAAGTGCAGGGTGCTCTGTCTTGTCCTGGAATCACAGGGACACGGTTCCAGTTTAGCGTCACAATATACATTTAGCGGATAGGAAACCAAAAAGTGTGAAATGCCCATCCTGAACCTGATAAGATAAAATAATTTGGCATTGCTAAAAAAGAACGAGAGGTAGGGCTCCGTCCCTGGGGTGGTGACTAATAATGAATGCTCACTAACACGTTTTTTCACTAGCTCTCGTTTATCCCTAGCTTGACAGAGAAGCATCAGGAAGTCTTTTTTCAGCTTAGCTCTGGGTAGCCTAGCAATATTTTCAGGACATTTAATGCAATCTGAGAGTCCCAACTTCCCCAGGCAATCATAAATAAAAGCAATCCACGGTATACTTCTCACTTTGTCCTGCTTCAAACAGTCTATAACTATGGCTCGATTTAGAAGTGTATCCTCTTTCCGCCAGATACTAGGCCACAGTAACAGCGGCGCTGCTTGTATGCGAAACGACAAAGGGATTATGCTTAGTTCTTTGTGACAAATAGTAGCCGCCGTGCTTTTAGGGACTGTCAGCAACCTTCTCACAAATGTGTTTTCAGCATTCTGAAGCGGTTTAGAGTTGCAACATCCCCAGACCCCCGCTCCATACAGAGTAACTGCGCAAGTGCGTGCTCTATAAATGTCAACAATCACTCTAATGGGGCGAGAGCCTAGCTTTCTAGTGAATCTAAAAATTGCCTCAATGTTGCGACTAAGCCCGCCAAGTCTGGCATCCAATAAATGCGTCCAGGTATTTTTTTGGTTAAAAAGTATGCCCAGGTATGAGAAGGTGGGAACAGTGAGGAGTTTTTCCTTTTTTAAATAGAAGGATTGAGGTTTCATTGGTCGCTTGCCCACTATCATGACATGCGATTTCACCACGTTTGTTTTTAATCCAAGGCCGTTCATGTAATCATTAAAGCCAGTTAACAACCTTTGTAGGCCCACACCTGTTTGGGACATCAGTACACAGTCATCAGCGTATAAGAGCGCAGGCAAACCTTTTGTTCAAAGAAATGTTTGTAACAAGACATTTTCAAGTTGGCATTAGGAAAAAAAGTTCCGGGTGATGGCATCCCTCCTTGCTGTTGCAGCTGCTGAAGCTGTGGTGTGGCTTGCATCAACCTCTTCATCCTGCCCATCCTCCGGGTTTGTCCAGCTCTTCCTGGTCTTCTGGCAGAGGTGTGTTGGTCCTTACGCAGATATTGTGCAAAATACAACACACCAGTATTATTTTTCAGACCAGTTCAGGCCTGTACAGGAGTCTTCCCCCACGAAATGTCAAGGCACCGGAACCTGGATTTGACGACTCCGAAGGTCGGTTCCAAAATGGCCCTTTTGCGTCCCAGTGACACATTGTAGTCTGTCTGGGCCTGTGTGTGAGCACTTTGATGGGTGTCATCACCCATGGTGACAGTGCATAACCTTGATCAGCTGAAACAGAAAATGTAGAGAAGTGTCCATTGGTATTCAGGCCTGATGTGCTTGCAGAGTAGGCTTTTAAATTTTGTATCCATTGTGCAGCTTTGTACTTTCTAGTTCATCATGTTGTGGTACATACAATTGACCTGCATCAATGACATTGAATTGCCTATATTTTACAGCCTACACATCACCATGATGCCATTGGCCAGGTATTGAAAATCACGCACCGGGAGCGCAAGGGGTTGTAAAGAAGCCCCCTTGATGTTTTGCACATTACTATGTATGTGCATCAGCATTATCCATCATTGTGAGTTATTGTACTGAGGGTAGCTGGCACCGGAAGCACTTGAATGCTAAATGTTGTACTCATTGTGGGTTAGTTACATCCCCCTTGCACCCCAGGTGGGTCCCTGTTTGAGATGCAGAAGAACTGCTACCTGGTGCACTCGCCTTACTGTGACATGTCAAGCCAACGCACATGTCTATTCATGTCCTAGGGCATATGGTAACTTTGAGTCTGCTTGAATGCGTGTTGGGGGCAGGCCATGGATATTGCCGTGTGTTTTCCCACACAACACACATTTATTTGGCTACATTTGTGCATCTGGTATTAATTTTACGCCTGTAAATGCATCAGATTGATACGCCTCTCCAGGGGAGGCGTAGGGATGCGCAACATGGAGTGAGATTTATATTTCTCTTATTTGTATGCTCTTTCTATGCATGCTACATTCTGACACAACCCAGTGTAAGGGTAATTCCACTTTTGTGGGAAATTAGGTGTCCCTACATGAAGAAATACTTACCTCCCCAAGACGCAGGCACGCATGCAGCATGGTGCATGGGTGCCTGTGTTGGTGCATGTCAGCTAATTGTGCACCAGCACAGGGGATAGCAGAGTGATCTGTCATCTTGTTGTACATATGACACATGTCTTTGTTTCAGAATTAATGTAGCACAGTGCAAGCATATGTCTTGTGGCTCATGCTGCATTTATTACATGCAATTTTTGTCTGATGAGTTCTGCGAGATCTGTATTCCTAGAGTGACGTAGTGGTTTGTGAGAGTATTCCTAGCCTATTCCCTTGGTGGGACTACTTACATATATGTTGTTCTTTGGCATTAGGTGTTTGTGTATAGTAGGTGGTCCAGTTACAATGTATGCAGAATTCTATTAGCTACATGTGCATTCTCACATAGTAGAGCTGCATGATTGGTGACTTGAGTTGTGTGGTGTGTTCAGTTTGTACTTACCAACGAGCAGTCCATTTCCATAGATGCCATTCTCGAACCGCGGGTTGATGATTGATTGGCGGAAGATAAATGGGTCATAGACACTGCCTGTGTACTTGGCGACGACATTGATGAACAGGCCCAGGTGGTCATCAATTGCCTGCACATTCATTGAGTATGTGTGCTTCTTGTTGCAGTGTATGTGTGTAGTGCCGCAGAAGGAACAAGTTGCACCTGGGTGCAATCCATTGCCCCCAACTCATGCGGAAAACCAGCAATGGCATAGAAGCCTTGCTTGTTGGCGAGTAGTTCTTGCGCAGTGTTGGGAAAGCGTAGATGCTGGGGCGTCAGGCTGATGATGGCATCCAAGACAGTGGGGAGGATCCTTGAGAAGGATGCCTGGGAGACTCCAGCCACTCTGGCAGTGGTGGGTTGGAAGGTGCCTGAGGCCGACCTGTGCAGCACGGCGAGTAGCTTGTCTGCGGAGGGATGTTTGTGCAGCGCTGGGATGGGGCCTGCAGACTTGGCTCTATCTAGTTGAGTAGGCATAGGATGGAGGACCTTTTTAGCCTGTAATGGGCTACCACTTCCTCTGGCCGGAGGTGTATGAGGGTGATCCTTTGGCGGTGGACCGGATCTCTTCTGCGGCACTGCCTCTGTGGTGGTGCTGGTGGCAGTGGTGGTGGTGGTCTTCTTGGGGCTCCAAGTTGCAATAGTAGTACCTCCATGGCATCGTCGAGATTGCCAATGAGGGTCTGGGATTGGCATCCTCATATACAGGTGTGTTTGCACTATTTTTAAAACCAGGTAAGTCTTGACATTTGAAAAGTGCGGCTAACTGGACTTAGTGGCAGTTTTTGGGGTTATCGTCATACAAAAATGTAATTGTAAATATTGCGAAGTGTGGTTAGCAGCAGTTTTTTTCACGGGAACGCCTACCTTGCATCTCATTTTTGTTAAGTCCTGCTGACAGAAGTAATGATCCTGAAAACTCACGTTTACGCTGGAAAAGTGCCGCTAACTGTAGTTAGCAGCAACTTGTAAATAAGGCGATAAAAAAGCGTTAATTGATTGTAAATATGCCGTCTGAGTTTTTAACTCTTATTTGCTTGATTGGCGAGTGGGTCTCTGTCGTACACCACCTCCCTGAGTAGGACTTGGGATTCTCCACCTTGGTACCCAGAGCGTCAGGTGTTTTGGGTTCAGGACTACAGAGGTAAAAGGCTCTCCTAACTGGGGCCCAGTAACCCCTGATTACTCTGGGGCACTCAACAGAGTTTCCACAATCAGGCTTGATGTTTGCCGATCACAATTGCTGTTTGTTAGGCGATCTGGTGATTTATCAGGAATAAGACTCTTGCAGTTCTGGGATCTAAATTAAATTAAAAACTCAGTGCTATCCAGAGCCTCGGTAACACACATGATAACAGTGATATGTAAAAGAAATGCCCAGGATTGGAAAAGCAGCATCCTGATGTCATGGAAATATACCATGAGCACAGTGCGGCATCTGAAGAGACATACCATCAGCACAGCCCGGCATCTGAAGAGACATACCATCAGCACAGCCCTGCATCTGAAGAGACATACCATCAGCACAGCCCGGCATCTGAAGAGACATACCATCAGCACAGCCCGGCATCTGAAGAGATATACCATCAGCACAGCCCGGCCTCTGAAGAGACATACTATCAGCACAGCCCGGCATCTGAAGAGACATACCATCAGCACAGCCCGGCATCTGAAGAGACATACCATCAGCACAGCCTGGCATCTGAAGAGACATACCATCGGCACAGACAGTCATCGGACGTGACATACCATCAACACAGCACGTCCTCCAAAGAGACATACCGTCAGCTTCGCCTCACATGCACATTAGTAGCATCCCCGGCACTGGTATCACTTATGGCTTCTGTGAATTTGGGGGACTTGTCCTACGACGGTGGGATACCACCCTGATCTCACTTTGGTTGATCATGAAAGTGTGACATTCCTTCTACCACAGGATCAGAAATTACATAGTGCCTACTAATGCAGAACTGCAGGTTCGAGGATGTATAAATCAAAAGTGTTTTAATGTTATAATGGAAAGGGCTCAAATATTAACAGCTAGGACAATTTTTGCTCGGAAGTAAAAAATCTGGACGACACTTGGAAGATGAAATTGCGCCTCTGTCCCAGATTAGCAAGGTCTTTTTTCTCAGAGCTGGAAGGGTTAAACTTGATATATATTTATGTTCAGGACACCTGTGACGCTGGCTGCATTGCTCACTGTTTCTACCACATTGTCTGTCAGATATAAACATAGTGTGATAGTAGATTTAAGGCCTGTGCCCTGCACATATGTCAGGGGAAGGATTTCAGGCACTCACTCTCGCAGGCCCTCGGAGAGTAGCACGCACCACTGTATTCTACCCCACTGGGTGCCTGCTTCTTGCTCTTGCAGTTGCAACTCTCACTTGCTTGTGACGCCACTGCTTCCCCGATGGTGGGCAGGGTACCACACTTTAACTTAAGGGCTTTTGTGATACCACAGCTCCTCTTACCCACCTTGAAAGTAAGCTCCCAAACTTTATCTTAAAGTGTTTAGTGATGTGATAGCTCCCCCTTTAACTTAAGAGCCTTTGTGATGTCATAGCTCCCCCTTTAACTTAAGAGCCTATGTGATGTCATAGCTCCCCCTTTAACTTAAGAGCCTTTGTGATGTCACAGCTCCCCCTTTAACTTAAGAGCCTTTGTGATGTCAGAGCTCCCCCTTTAACTTAAGCGCCTTTGTGATGTTATAGCTCCCCCTTTAACTTAAGAGCCTTTGTGATGTCATAGCTCCCACTTCAACTTAAGTGCGTTTGTGATGTCATCACTCCCCCTCCACTGCTGGAGAGCAGGCTGCCACTGTAACTTAAAGGAGTTTATAGTGTTGCTGCTCAGCCCCCTCCTCCCCCACTGGAGGGCAGGCTGCAAAACATTGTCATCGTCTAAAAGCCCTTTGTGATGTCACAGCACCCCCTTTCCCTTTGAAGAGCACGTGGCCACACTTTATTCTAAAAACCTTTATGATGTCACATCCCCCCCCCTTTCCCTTTGGAGCAGGTGTTCTATCCATCTGTGTATCCCCGTTGATCTGTGTACCCCCCTACGTCACGGGGGAGCAGATATAGACAGGTTCTGTCTGTCTGCTGCTGCTCCCCTATCTGTTTGTGCTCCCCATACACGCGTCAGCGCTGTCTCACTGCACCTCACAGTGAAATGTTGTCGCATGCGTATAGAGTCACTAAATTGTATATCCAACAATTATATAAAGAAATGCAAGGACTAATGAATACAGAAGTGTTGTGAAAGAACTTGAGACAATAGTGTATTGGTCAACATGTATAAGAAGCAATTATTTTGAATAAATTAAATTAATTTTGGTAACATGGCATATGAATGTTTAAAAGGAAATTATTTGTATTTATTTTTTTCACATATTTACATAATCCTTGTGTTTTTTTATAAATATACACACATATATGTGTTAATAAATAGATGTATATGCATATACATATATATATATAATATGAGATAAAATGATAGTAGGGTTTGATAAGACTAGGGTTTGGCTGGCGGTGATGGGGAGCAGATAGTATTTCTGCTCCCTGTAGTTTTGTGTACCCCCTAAGGCAGAAGGGAGCTTATACAGGCCTATTCTAGGTTGGCAGTGTGTGTTGACTAGGGTTTGGCTGGTGGTGATGTGGAGCAGATAGTATTTCTGCTCCCTGTAGTTTTGTGTACCCCCTAAGGCAGAAGGGAGCTTATACAGGCCTATTCTAGGTTGGCAGTGTGTGTTGACTAGGGTTTGGCTGGCGGTGATGGGGAGCAGATAGTATTTCTGCTCCCTGTAGTTTTGTGTACCCCCTAAGGCAGAAGGGAGCTTATACAGGCCTATTCTAGGTTGGCAGTGTGCGTTGACTAGGGTTTGGCTGGCGGTGATGGGGAGCAGATAGTATTTCTGCTCCCTGTAGTTTTGTGTACCCCCTAAGGCAGAAGGGAGCTTATACAGGCCTATTCTAGGTTGGCAGTGTGCGTTGACTAGGGTTTGGCTGGCGGTGATGGGGAGCAGATAGTATTTCTGCTCCCTGTAGTTTTGTGTACCCCCTAAGGCAGAAGGGAGCTTATACACGCCTATTCTAGGTTGGCAGTGTGTGTTGACTAGGGTTTGGCTGGCGGTGATGGGGAGCAGATAGTATTTCTGCTCCCTGTAGTTTTGTGTACCCCCTAAGGCAGAAGGGAGCTTATACAGGCCTATTCTAGGTTGGCAGTGTGCGTTGACTAGGGTTTGGCTGCCGGTGATGGGGAGCAGATAGTATTTCTGCTCCCTGTAGTTTTCTGTACCCCCTAAGGCAGAAGGGAGCTTATACAGGCCTATTCTAGGTTGGCAGTGTGCGTTGACTAGGGTTTGGCTGGTGGTGATGTGGAGCAGATAGTATTTCTGCTCCCTGTAGTTTTGTGTACCCCCTAAGGCAGAAGGGAGCTTATACAGGCCTATTCTAGGTTGGCAGTGTGTGTTGACTAGGGTTTGGCTGGTGGTGATGTGGAGCAGATAGTATTTCTGCTCCCTGTAGTTTTGTGTACCCCCTAAGGCAGAAGGGAGCTTATACAGGCCTATTCTAAGTTGGCAGTGTGCGTTGACTAGGGTTTGGCTGGCGGTGATGGGGAGCAGATAGTATTTCTTCTCCCTGTAGTTTTGTGTACCCCCTAAGGCAGAAGGGAGCTTATACAGGCCTATTCTAGGTTGGCAGTGTGCGTTGACTAGGGTTTGGCTGGCGGTGATGGGGAGCAGATAGTATTTCTGCTCCCTGTAGTTTTGTGTACCCCCTAAGGCAGAAGGGAGCTTATACACGCCTATTCTAGGTTGGCAGTGTGTGTTGACTAGGGTTTGGCTGGCGGTGATGGGGAGCAGATAGTATTTCTGCTCCCTGTAGTTTTGTGTACCCCCTAAGGCAGAAGGGAGCTTATACAGGCCTATTCTAGGTTGGCAGTGTGCGTTGACTATGGTTTGGCTGGCGGTGATGGGGAGCAGATAGTATTTCTGCTCCCTGTAGTTTTGTGTACCCCCTAAGGCAGAAGGGAGCTTATACAGGCCTATTCTAGGTTGGCAGTGTGTGTTGACTAGGGTTTGGCTGGTGGTGATGTGGAGCAGATAGTATTTCTGCTCCCTGTAGTTTTGTGTACCCCTAAGGCAGAAGGGAGCTTATACAGGCCTATTCTAAGTTGGCAGTGTGCGTTGACTAGGGTTTGGCTGGCGGTGATGGGGAGCAGATAGTATTTCTGCTCCCTGTAGTTTTGTGTACCCCCTAAGGCAGAAGGGAGCTTATACAGGCCTATTCTAGGTTGGCAGTGTGCGTTGACTATGGTTTGGCTGGCGGTGATGGGGAGCAGATAGTATTTCTGCTCCCTGTAGTTTTGTGTACCCCCTAAGGCAGAAGGGAGCTTATACAGGCCTATTCTAGGTTGGCAGTGTGCGTTGACTAGGGTTTGGCTGGCGGTGATGGGGAGCAGATAGTATTTCTGCTCCCTGTAGTTTTGTGTACCCCCTAAGGCAGAAGGGAGCTTATACAGGCCTATTCTAGGTTGGCAGTGTGCGTTGACTAGGGTTTGGCTGCCGGTGATGTGGAGCAGATAGTATTTCTGCTCCCTGTAGTTTTGTGTACCCCCTAAGGCAGAAGGGAGCTTATACAGGCCTATTCTAGGTTGGCAGTGTGCGTTGACTAGGGTTTGGCTGGTGGTGATGTGGAGCAGATAGTATTTCTGCTCCCTGTAGTTTTGTGTACCCCCTAAGGCAGAAGGGAGCTTATACAGGCCTATTCTAGGTTGGCAGTGTGTGTTGACTAGGGTTTGGCTGGCGGTGATGTGGAGCAGATAGTATTTCTGCTCCCTGTAGTTTTGTGTACCCCCTAAGGCAGAAGGGAGCTTATACAGGCCTATTCTAAGTTGGCAGTGTGCGTTGACTAGGGTTTGGCTGGCGGTGATGGGGAGCAGATAGTATTTCTGCTCCCTGTAGTTTTGTGTACCCCTAAGGCAGAAGGGAGCTTATACAGGCCTATTCTAGGTTGGCAGTGTGCGTTGACTATGGTTTGGCTGGCGGTGATGGGGAGCAGATAGTATTTCTGCTCCCTGTAGTTTTGTGTACCCCCTAAGGCAGAAGGGAGCTTATACAGGCCTATTCTAGGTTGGCAGTGTGCGTTGACTAGGGTTTGGCTGCCGGTGATGGGGAGCAGATAGTATTTCTGCTCCCTGTAGTTTTGTGTACCCCTAAGGCAGAAGGGAGCTTATACAGGCCTATTCTAGGTTGGCAGTGTGCGTTGACTAGGGTTTGGCTGCCGGTGATGTGGAGCAGATAGTATTTCTGCTCCCTGTAGTTTTGTGTACCCCCTAAGGCAGAAGGGAGCTTATACAGGCCTATTCTAGGTTGGCAGTGTGCGTTGACTAGGGTTTGGCTGGTGGTGATGTGGAGCAGATAGTATTTCTGCTCCCTGTAGTT
This sequence comes from Calotriton arnoldi, assembly GCA_963921515.1. Classification (NCBI taxonomy): domain Eukaryota; kingdom Metazoa; phylum Chordata; class Amphibia; order Caudata; family Salamandridae; genus Calotriton; species Calotriton arnoldi. Next base: position 76,518 of record CAWUFW010017871.1, read on the forward strand.
TTGTGTACCCCTAAGGCAGAAGGGAGCTTATACAGGCCTATTCTAGGTTGGCAGTGTGTGTTGACTAGGGTTTGGCTGGTGGTGATGTGGAGCAGATAGTATTTCTGCTCCCTGTAGTTTTGTGTACCCCCTAAGGCAGAAGGGAGCTTATACAGGCCTATTCTAGGTTGGCAGTGTGCGTTGACTATGGTTTGGCTGGCGGTGATGGGGAGCAGATAGTATTTCTGCTCCCTGTAGTTTTGTGTACCCCCTAAGGCAGAAGGGAGCTTATACAGGCCTATTCTAGGTTGGCAGTGTGCGTTGACTAGGGTTTGGCTGCCGGTGATGTGGAGCAGATAGTATTTCTGCTCCCTGTAGTTTTGTGTACCCCCTAAGGCAGAAGGGAGCTTATACAGGCCTATTCTAGGTTGGCAGTGTGCGTTGACTAGGGTTTGGTTGGTGGTGATGTGGAGCAGATAGTATTTCTGCTCCCTGTAGTTTTGTGTACCCCCTAAGGCAGAAGGGAGCTTATACAGGCCTATTCTAGGTTGGCAGTGTGTGTTGACTAGGGTTTGGCTGGTGGTGATGTGGAGCAGATAGTATTTCTGCTCCCTGTAGTTTTGTGTACCCCCTAAGGCAGAAGGGAGCTTATACAGGCCTATTCTAGGTTGGCAGTGTGCGTTGACTAGGGTTTGGCTGGCGGTGATGGGGAGCAGATAGTATTTCTTCTCCCTGTAGTTTTGTGTACCCCCTAAGGCAGAAGGGAGCTTATACAGGCCTATTCTAGGTTGGCAGTGTGCGTTGACTAGGGTTTGGCTGGCGGTGATGGGGAGCAGATAGTATTTCTGCTCCCTGTAGTTTTGTGTACCCCCTAAGGCAGAAGGGAGCTTATACACGCCTATTCTAGGTTGGCAGTGTGTGTTGACTAGGGTTTGGCTGGCGGTGATGGGGAGCAGATAGTATTTCTGCTCCCTGTAGTTTTGTGTACCCCCTAAGGCAGAAGGGAGCTTATACAGGCCTATTCTAGGTTGGCAGTGTGTGTTGACTAGGGTTTGGCTGGTGGTGATGTGGAGCAGATAGTATTTCTGCTCCCTGTAGTTTTGTGTACCCCCTAAGGCAGAAGGGAGCTTATACAGGCCTATTCTAGGTTGGCAGTGTGCGTTGACTAGGGTTTGGCTGGCGGTGATGGGGAGCAGATAGTATTTCTGCTCCCTGTAGTTTTGTGTACCCCCTAAGGCAGAAGGGAGCTTATACAGGCCTATTCTAGGTTGGCAGTGTGCGTTGACTAGGGTTTGGCTGGCGGTGATGGGGAGCAGATAGTATTTCTGCTCCCTGTAGTTTTGTGTACCCCCTAAGGCAGAAGGGAGCTTATACACGCCTATTCTAGGTTGGCAGTGTGTGTTGACTAGGGTTTGGCTGGCGGTGATGGGGAGCAGATAGTATTTCTGCTCCCTGTAGTTTTGTGTACCCCCTAAGGCAGAAGGGAGCTTATACAGGCCTATTCTAGGTTGGCAGTGTGCGTTGACTATGGTTTGGCTGGCGGTGATGGGGAGCAGATAGTATTTCTGCTCCCTGTAGTTTTGTGTACCCCCTAAGGCAGAAGGGAGCTTATACAGGCCTATTCTAGGTTGGCAGTGTGCGTTGACTAGGGTTTGGCTGGCGGTGATGGGGAGCAGATAGTATTTCTGCTCCCTGTAGTTTTGTGTACCCCCTAAGGCAGAAGGGAGCTTATACACGCCTATTCTAGGTTGGCAGTGTGTGTTGACTAGGGTTTGGCTGGCGGTGATGGGGAGCAGATAGTATTTCTGCTCCCTGTAGTTTTGTGTACCCCCTAAGGCAGAAGGGAGCTTATACAGGCCTATTCTAGGTTGGCAGTGTGCGTTGACTATGGTTTGGCTGGCGGTGATGGGGAGCAGATAGTATTTCTGCTCCCTGTAGTTTTGTGTACCCCCTAAGGCAGAAGGGAGCTTATACAGGCCTATTCTAGGTTGGCAGTGTGCGTTGACTAGGGTTTGGCTGGCGGTGATGGGGAGCAGATAGTATTTCTGCTCCCTGTAGTTTTGTGTACCCCCTAAGGCAGAAGGGAGCTTATACACGCCTATTCTAGGTTGGCAGTGTGTGTTGACTAGGGTTTGGCTGGCGGTGATGGGGAGCAGATAGTATTTCTGCTCCCTGTAGTTTTGTGTACCCCCTAAGGCAGAAGGGAGCTTATACAGGCCTATTCTAGGTTGGCAGTGTGCGTTGACTATGGTTTGGCTGGCGGTGATGGGGAGCAGATAGTATTTCTGCTCCCTGTAGTTTTGTGTACCCCCTAAGGCAGAAGGGAGCTTATACAGGCCTATTCTAGGTTGGCAGTGTGCGTTGACTAGGGTTTGGCTGGCGGTGATGGGGAGCAGATAGTATTTCTGCTCCCTGTAGTTTTGTGTACCCCCTAAGGCAGAAGGGAGCTTATACACGCCTATTCTAGGTTGGCAGTGTGTGTTGACTAGGGTTTGGCTGGCGGTGATGGGGAGCAGATAGTATTTCTGCTCCCTGTAGTTTTGTGTACCCCCTAAGGCAGAAGGGAGCTTATACAGGCCTATTCTAGGTTGGCAGTGTGCGTTGACTATGGTTTGGCTGGCGGTGATGGGGAGCAGATAGTATTTCTGCTCCCTGTAGTTTTGTGTACCCCCTAAGGCAGAAGGGAGCTTATACAGGCCTATTCTAGGTTGGCAGTGTGCGTTGACTAGGGTTTGGCTGGCAGTGATGGGGAGCAGATAGTATTTCTGCTCCCTGTAGTTTTGTGTACCCCCTAAGGCAGAAGGGAGCTTATACAGGCCTATTCTAGGTTGGCAGTGTGTGTTGACTAGGGTTTGGCTGGTGGTGATGTGGAGCAGATAGTATTTCTGCTCCCTGTAGTTTTGTGTACCCCCTAAGGCAGCTCCTTAAATATTCTAACATATAATTTCTGCACGATCGTTTGTGTTGGACAACATAGTGTTACCCCAGTGTCTTTGTTATCATATATGATCTTTTTCACCTTTTCTTTATTTGAACTCCGCTTTTTTTTACAGGATCTTTCTACCTCTCATCGCAATCTTCCACAGCGTAGCGCCCGTTTGTTCCAGTGTTCTTAGCCTTGTTGTTCTTTTGCAGACTTACCAGTTGGTGTACAAGATCTGCCGTCCTTTTTGTGCAGCCTTCTTTTGTGTATCTTCTTTTTTGCAGGCTTCTTTTGTGTATCTTTTTTTATATCTGACCTTGGTTCTTCAGTGCTTGATCCAGTGTCCTGAACATACCAGTACATCTGTAGACATGTAGTTTACTCCTTTCCATTCCCTCCCTCCACCCTAATTGACAACGTAATTGTGGGAAGGCAAAGTAATGGGTTCTGGTCGTCACTGTGTCTTAAGCTTGCAACACAGTTGGTAGGACACGGATTAAGAAACCCAGCCTCCACCACTCATGGACTTTCCTGCCCCTTGTTGCCACCTCCTGTGCTATGCCTCATCTATGAAATCTCTGCACTTGACCTGGTCCTCCAGTGTATTCTCCTCATAGTCCAAGCACATACAATCCATCATTTCATCTGCCCTTACCCACTCTGTGTGTGGTGGTACCGCCACCAGATATAGCACATTATACACCACCTTGAGTGTACCCACTCTCAAAACGCCTCCACTGGCCATTGTACATGCAGACCTTGGATCACCCTTTTCATCCATTCTTGCATCCTGAGATGTAACCTCCAACCTCTGTTCTTCACCTCCTACTTTCCCCTTTCAAATATTCAAATCCTCTTGGAAAGACCTTACCACCCTCCAAGAGAAAAAGTAGAAGGTTCGGAAATCACTTTATATGTGAGCTCTGTATGCCATCCTAATACCCAATCATTAAATTATATGCTTTGCACCATTCTGTAATGCACTTGAGTTGCACTGTTCATTCTTGTCTGGCTTTGTGCGTCATGACAATGAAAGGGACCATATTCCTGCATATCTTAAATAAAGCACTTGACACAATGCATAGTGACACCGTATATATTAATTTATTGAATGTTTTCAAAATAATTTCGACTGAAGTTCAAACTTTGTTCCTTCATTTCCAAAATAAATATTAAATACATTTTATAGGAAGCACCACATACGCCGATATTACAGTAAAGAAGTTGTACCAATAGTTTTAATCTATCACATTTATTTTCTGTGAGCACCTCAAACACTGATATTACAGTAAAGAAGTTTTGAAAATAGTTTCAATGTATAACAAAATATTTAATGTGAGCACCACAAACGGCGATATTACAGTAAAGTTGTAAAAATAGTTTCAATGTATCACATTTATTTTCTGTGAGCACCTCAAACACTGATACAGTAAAGAAGTTTTTAAAATAGTTCCAATGTATAACAAAATATTTAATGTGAGCACCAAAAACGGCGATATTACAGTAAAGTTGTAAAAATAGTTTCAATGTATCACAGTTATTTTCTTTGAGCACCTCAAACACTGATATTACAGTAAAGAACTTTTTATAAGTTTCAATGTATAACAAAATATTTAATGTGAGCACCACAAACGGCGATATTACAGTAAAGTTGTAAAAATAGTTTCAATGTATCACATTTATTTTCTTTGAGCACCTCAAACACTGATATTACAGTAAAGAAGTTTTTATAAGTTTCAATGTATAACAAAATATTTTATGTGAGCACCACAAACGGCGATATTACAGTAAAGAAGTTGTAAAAATAGTTGCAGTGTAGCTCAAAATATTAAACGTGAGGACCACAAACACTGATAGAACAGTAAACAAGTTGTGAAAATAGTTTAAATGTATTTGAATAACTCATTTCACTTGACTGAGAACATGTTTCTTTACTACTGACAGATCTTACATCTTACAGATGGAAAATGTCACTTACACAGTAAGCATTTCTTCTTGGCATGTAGTGCTGTACATTCACATGGTTTCCATAGTCCTGCCATCTTTTGTTGTGTTGGAATGTTTGCTAGTTGTTTTTCTTTGAAGAAGTGTATTTAGTCACGTTGTAAGGCTGTCTCATCCTTTTGATGATATTGTGCATGGGAATCGACTATTGCTAGTATATTTGGAGGCAGATGGTGAGAATGGAGTTATTAAGAGTATAATATACTTGTACCTATGTATATATGCTAGTAAATGCAACAGGGAAGTTTGCTTACTATACAGTGCAGGCCTTGCGCATGGGCGAGTTGGCACAACCCAAGGACAACAATATTGCAAGGGGCGCAGCAGGGAGCTGCCTGACAATGTCATGCAAACAGCATCTCACCCATCCCACTTGTTCTCAATGGGGTTCCCTTATAGTCTTTGTAATCATCCCTTAATGTACCTCAGTGTAATTGTTACCACCCCATCAAGTTCCTGCCCTCCTCCCATCTTCCCCACACCTCCTGCTGTCACACCATAATGACCCTCCCGCACCCTCAACAAACACCACATTTTCTTTCTGCCCACGGTGCAGTTCCGGTCAATCCGAATTAGGGCAGGCCCTGAGCGTACACCTGTGAATCAATGTGTCTGAAACTTTGTCATTTCTTTCGGACCTATATTTTATATCTAGAAAGCAAGTTGCCTATTTAGAACAATGTGTAAAGTTATTCAATGCTAGCAATCTTCCTTTACGTACAACTTATAATCGCGACATGTTGAGGCCTTATAAGTCGAGCGTGAAAGTTAATCTATTCAAGGGTACCTATTTTTTAAGTAATGGGACATACTCATCCATTGCAAAATTAAGTGACCGTTTGAACTGGGGAGTCACTCCTTGACCCCAAGGGAGATTCTTCTGTCTTCTAGTCTAAATAGAATGTGGAACTTACAGGATATGTGGTGCAGAGCTTCGTCCAGGTGTAATCTGAAATCCTAAGGACTGGGGTCCCATACTTGGACATACTATGGGGATCCACCTATGGGAGGGTCTTTAGAGAGGGGTGGTCACACCCTTTCCGTTTCTTTAGTTTCGTGCAAGATCAGTGGCTGAGTGCCCCTGCAACAAGTTTGAAGTGGGGTATGGACAGGGACACACCATACAATAACCATTGTTTGCTGAATTTTTTAGACAGTCTACGCAATACATGCTTGTGGACTTTACTGAAACCTTCGGGATACACATTACGGCTTACATAATCCTGAAGCTCTTGGTACTTAGTGGCATCCATTTCTTTTTAAAATAAGGATAATAATGTAAGTACCTAATTTTACATGCTCACAGTATATTACAAAGCCATAAATAACTTAATATGTGAGTGTATACACCAATACTATAACAACTGTCTCCCCCACCTTCACCCCTCACTCCGCCCACAAACTTTAAACGAGGGACTGCTACGTGGCGCAGCAATTCACAATCAGCCTGGGGGAGATGAAGTGATTTGCCCAGAAAAGGAGGGCAAGATACATTTAAAAACATACTTAAATGAATGTAAATTAAGTGATTGCCAAAACACAGAGGGTGGGGAGTCGACCACGAGGCTTCAGCAGCAAGGCCTGCGCATGAGAAGGCGACGTGGCGCGCCCCTTCCAGATCACCCGCACTAACAGCCGATGGAAGAAATTAATGTATTTCTGGAAGGGTGAGGCAGATTCGCCAAACCACAAACGTAGCCTAATATTTTCCCGCATTCGCCTTTCACATGCAAACTGTGGTTCGAGAAACCGCAATATTCGATGTGTACAAGTAACAAGACTACGCATTGGAAGGCAACGTGGCGCGTTTTACCATCGATTGTTGCGCATGTAAACAAATTAATAACATTATTCAGATTTCAAACACTGGCAGCCCGCTTCAGCGCCGAGGCATACGCGTGGAAAGGCCACGTGTCGCAGTCCACTCAATATCAACCAAGGGGAACAGAATTGCAGTATTGCATTTAAAATTATTAAAAATAGGAGTATTCCATTAATTAAAAATAATACAATGTGTATTGTGATGCACACAAAAGAAAGATAAATGCTGTCAATTACAGCAACAACAGAGTGCTACTGGGGGAGATTAAGTGCCACGGGGAGATTAAGTGATTGCCAAGACAGAGGGTGGGGAGTCGACCACGAGGCTTCAGCAGCAAGGCCTGCGCATGGAAAGGCCACGTGGCGCGGCCCTTCCACATCACCCAGGGGAACATTAAGTGCCAGGTGGGAGACTTTGTTATTTAATTTCTTTAAGAAGTTTAATATAGCACTGGCTATACCCGGAGGGATTACAGCGCATTAAATAGATAAGAGCGAGGAAGTTGCACAAGATATAAATAAGTAAAAACAGACTTCAAGTATTAAGAATGAGGATCAGCAACGGAGCAATGCGCATACACAAAATAAACGTTAAATGAAGTAGAGTGGGGTAGGACATTGAGCAGATGGTCACTTACATTAAAACACAAATCGGTCAGACTGGCACCAACTTCTGTAGTAACCATTCGTATGTCTCTGAAGGGCTTTCCTACAGGCATTGAAGCGTACCGACTATGAGCTGTGGCAGAATCTAACCAAAAGCAACAGGACAGCTACAATTGTGGTGTTTTTTGCATGCTGGTAATACTTCCATAATGGTATTATAAACCTTAATATCAATGTCTATATATTTGGCAAGGAAAATAGAAAACATCATCCTTGCATTATCAAAATGTTAGGCCAAGATTGGTCACTCACTTCATTCACAAACTCCCAGCCTTGATCTGAAAGAACACTTTTTTGACTTTGATGGCGTATGTACATTTGCAACAGTCTGGAAGCAACATCGGCTGCAGTTTTTGATTTCAGAGGAAATGCCTCAACCCATTTAGAAAAATAATCTGTTGCAGAGTAGAGCAAGAAATGGGTATTTCAGTAGTAGCCCAAGACAAAAAGCTGGTGGTGGTTTTAAAAACTATTTTGAAGTATGAAGAGGCCAGTAATGTTTTGCCAACATGGTGACTTGCTTTCTGGCACGAAGATTGCCTATTTGAGATGCACCAAAACCAACAATAACTTGATAATTTTACTTTTCCCAAAAGGTTTAATTCATTCTTTGAAGACCATGCCTAAAACAACTCACCAGCGATTGAAGAACAGAGAACTGCAGTATTGTGCAAATAGATTTAGACGTGAAGCCTGTCCAACTTGAGCACGTTGTCTAAGTACGTGAATGAGCATCAGAACGACTGGGATTTATAGATGGACCATGTTTGCTAGCAACCTCCCATTACGTATAACTTATAAGCTCAACATGTTGAGGCCTTAGAAGTCGAGCGTGAAAGTTAATCTTTTCAAGGGTACCTATTTTTTAAGTAATGATTCTTCTTTTCATGATCACATTTTATACCCTACAGGCACCTTATGAGAAAATGGAAACTGTTCTTTGTCCGACAAATACTGGCGTTCATTGAATATTTTTTGAAACTTAAAGTTTTTTAAATATTAATCAGTCCGGGAGAGCAGACCGTAAGAGCAGACGCTCTCAGTCAGCACTTCGAAGATCAGCCAGACTGGGTGCTACACGACAAGGTGGTGGCAGATATTTTCCAGCAGTGATTAAAGTTATGTTTACAGCCTGTCCTAATAAATGGCCTTTTACACTTCACCAACAGTGTGGACTGGTTATTTGGCGCGATGATGGCCCGCGGGGAAAGCAGGACACAGTCTAGTGTTTCCCAGGGATTTTCGCGCCGAAAGGCTGGGGGGGAGGAGAAGAGAGAAGAAAAAAAAAAAACGGAATGCGGCAAGAGACAAAGAAAGAGACACAGACCACCTTGTCAGGTGAGAATACCTGGTGGGCTGCCTGGGACGGCGGGCCAAAAGGGGGTAGGTAGGAAGAAAACCGGTCAGTAGGTGTGGGTTCCATTCGGGAGCCAAAGGGACTGACCCACGGTGTGGGGGACTGTTTTATGCCAATAACAGGAAAATTAGCACAGCAAAAATAAGATATGTTTTTAACACGTTAAAAAGTATACAACAAGTAAATGTATGTATAAATACATAACCTACATTTGTAGATTAAAATACACATTGCTTCACTTTGGCTACACCTTCGGCGCAATGGCGAGCCACGAGGGGACGGGGGGCTGGACAGAAAGGCATCTACTCAGGTTCGCATTGAGGCCATGGGCCCGTGGCTCTCGATCTACCCAGACCAGGAGGCCGCACTGAGGTTGCATTGGGGGTTTACGGAGGGTTTCCGGGTGGGGTACCATGGAAGTCGGAATCCGCTAAGGAGTGTGTAACAACTCACCTGCCGATAACTTAAAATGTAAATATGAACGAAGATTTGAGCAAGTTGCTCAGGGGGCCCAAGTCCTTCAGATCGAGGCTCACCCCGCGGACGGTGATAGGCCGGTAGCGGCCCTCGGCGCACCGGGATCGGGTCTTCTCAGAGTCGGGTTGCTTGGGAAAGCAGCCCAAAGGAGGGCTAAACTCCATTTATGGCTAAATACAGGCACGAGACCGATAGCCAACAAGTACTGTGATGGAAAGTTGAAAAGGACTTTGGGGAGAGAGTTTAAGAGGGCATGAAACAGTCATGAGGTAAACGGGTGGGGTCCGTGCAGTCCGCCCGGAGGATTCACAGTGGGAAGGTCGGTGGCCCGGGAGTTCCAGATCCCTCGGCAGGGCCGGCGCCGGGGCCCTACCCGGCCCCCGATTTGTGCTCAGATCTTTTTAAATGTGTGTGTCTTAAAATGTAAATATGAAAGAAGATTTGTATGTGTGTGTGTGTGTGAGAATGAAAATATGAGAGAAGATTGGAGCAAGTTGACCACTTGCAGCAACAAATACAATTATCCTCTCTCGGCTTAGGAAAACATGCAAGACGCCTTGGCCAACTCTGACTGGTGCTATTTTTCAAGATACTTCTATTAGTGCCAGCCAGTGAGCCCATGATTTGTATATGTATGTGTGTGTGAGAATGAAAATATGTGAGAAGATTGTCAATATGTATATTAACTATAGTTCCTGTAAGATCTTTAGATTTCCAGCTCATTACACAGATGTCTCAAACATGGGATGTACTGGTCGATTGGCGTTGAGGAGTACAAGTCCCCCGCCTTCAAATATTGTAACGAGAACATGCAAGACGCCTTGGCCATCTGTGACTGGTGCTATTTTTCAAGATACTTATATTAATGCCAGCCAGTGAGCCCATGATGTGTATATGTGTGTGTGTGTGAGAATGAAAAATGTGGCGTACAGAAGACAGACTCCACGGTGTTGCTCAGGGGGCCCAAATCCTTCAGATCGAGGCTCACCCTGCGGACGGTGATAGGCCGGTAGCGGCCCCCGGCGCACCGGGATCGGGTCTTCTCAGAGTCGGGTTGCTTGGGAAAGCAGCCCAAAGGAGGGCTAAACTCCATTTATGGCTAAATACAGGCACGAGACCGATAGCCAACAAGTACTGTGAGGGAAAGTTGAAAAGGACTTTGGGGAGAGAGTTTAAGAGGGCATGAAACAGTCATGAGGTAAACGGGTGGGGTCCGTGCAGTCCGCCCGGAGGATTCACAGTGGGAAGGTCGGTGGCCCGGGAGTTCCAGATCCCCTCGGCAGGGCCGGCGCCGGGGCCCTACCCGGCCCCCGATTTGTGCTCAGATCTTTTTAAATGTGTGTGTCTTAAAATGTAAATATGAAAGAAGATTTGTATGTGTGTGTGTGTGTGTGAGAATGAAAATATGAGAGAAGATTGGAGCAAGTTGACCACTTGCAGCAACAAATACAATTATCCTCTCTCGGCTTAGGAAAACATGCAAGACGCCTTGGCCAACTCTGACTGGTGCTATTTTTCAAGATACTTCTATTAGTGCCAGCCAGTGAGCCCATGATGTGTATATGTATGTGTGTGTGAGAATGAAAATATGTGAGAAGATTGTCAATATGTATATTAACTATAGTTCCTGTAAGATCTTTAGATTTCCAGCTCATTACACAGATGTCTCAAACATGGGATGTACTGGTCGATTGGCGTTGAGGAGTACAAGTCCCCCGCCTTCAAATATTGTAACGAGAACATGCAAGACGCCTTGGCCATCTGTGACTGGTGCTATTTTTCAAGATACTTATATTAATGCCAGCCAGTGAGCCCATGATGTGTATATGTGTGTGTGTGTGAGAATGAAAAATGTGGCGTACAGAAGACAGACTCCACGGTGTTGCTCAGGGGGCCCAAATCCTTCAGATCGAGGCTCACCCCGCGGACGGTGATAGGCCGGTAGCGGCCCCCGGCGTTCCAGGATCGGGTCTTCTCAGAGTCGGGTTGTTTGGGAAAGCAGCCCAAAGGAGGGCTAAACTCCATTTATGGCTAAATACAGGCACGAGACCGATAGCCAACAAGTACTGTGAGGGAAAGTTGAAAAGGACTTTGGGGAGAGAGTTTAAGAGGGCATGAAACAGTCATGAGGTAAACGGGTGGGGTCCGTGCAGTCCGCCCGGAGGATTTCAACACAGTGGGAAGGTCGGTGGCCCGGGAGTTCCAGATCCCCTCCGCAGGACTGGCGCCGGGGCCCTACCCGGCCCCCGATTTGTGGTCTGATCTTTTTAAATGTGTGTGTGTGTCTTAAAATGTAAATATGAAAGAAGATTTGTATATGTGTGTGTGAGAATGTAAATATGAAAGAAGATTTGTATGTGTGTGTGTGTGTGAGAATAGGCGTTCACAAGTGTCATCCCTAAAAGCCCTCTTTCCTATTGACAACTATTCTAAAGAAGTAAGCTATTAACATAAAGTAATCTTTCGTTAACAAATTAAGGTTTAAAAAACAATAATGGAAGTATCATTACCAGCATGCAAAAACACCACAATTGTAGCTGTCCTGTTGTTTTTGGTTAGATTCTATCACTAACTGCCATTGGTCATATTCGGGATGCTTCAATACCTGTAGGAAAACCCTTTACAGACATACAAATGGTTATGTTAAATATTTCGCTTAGATTAATTTTATAAACCTAAGTCATTCTAACTTTTTTTTTCAATATAATAAAAGAGAATGGAAAGTTTTGTAGGGAAAGGTTACCTCCAATTTAGTAAAAAGTCTTTGTAGGTTCGAATTTTGCTACTCTGTGAATCATGAACTATTATTCTCTTAGTTAAAGGTTTCAGAATCTGGAAAAACCATATTAAAGAAAAAGATTTGTAATGTGGAGAGTTTACATTTTATGGTACATATGTCTGCTCTTGATACATTTTAAACATGCAAGACGCCTTGGCCAACTCTGACTGGTGCTATTTTTCAAGATACTTCTATTAGTGCCAGCCAGTGAGCCCATGATGTGTATATGTATGTGTGTGTGAGAATGTAAATATGAAAGAAGATTTGTATGTGTGTGTGTGTGTGAGAATTAAAATATGAGAGAAGATTGGAGCAAGTTGACAACTTGCAGCAACAAATACAATTATCCTCTCTCGGCTTAGGAAAACATGCAAGACGCCTTGGCCAACTCTGACTGGTGCTATTTTTCAAGATACTTATATTAGTGCCAGCCAGTGAGCCCATGATATGTATATGTATGTGTGTGTGAGAATTAAAATATGAGAGAAGATTGGAGCAAGTTGACAACTTGCAGCAACAAATACAATTATCCTCTCTCGGCTTAGGAAAACATGCAAGACGCCTTGGCCATCACCAAGAAAACGCACGAAAATTGAAGCTTTTAAGAGGGGAGTCAAGCATATAAAATCATCAACTACAAACAGCTTTGACAGCTTTTTAATTACGATTGCAGAGGAGAGTCAGAAAAGTTTCATTAAAATGTCTGCAACTGTATGCTGACTTATGAAACAATCTGCAATTTAAAAACAGTTTTGTGCAAGAGCTGGGTCTGATTTGAGTGCACCTGCAACAGGTTTGAAGTGGGGTATGCACAGGGACAACATACACCAATCCATGCTTCTGGACTTTATTGAAAACACAGGAAACACATTACGGCTTACCTAATCAAAAAGTACTTGGTACTTACTGGCAGCCAATTCCATTGTGAGGGGAAGGGTTGAATTCTACCACAGCCACTAGGACTGGTGAGAGGGTAGCATTCAAAAGTGTTTGACAGCATAGACTACATGTTTCCATGCAGCCAAAGAAAAGTTAGCATGATCATGCATCGGCACCCTGTCACACAAAAACCAGCACTCAGCCTTCAAGATTGTAAAGGCCTGCCATAGGAGTGACTGATGAGTTTATATATGTCAGTGATAAAATGAAACCAGTGAAAGTACGCTTGTTTTACATTATGGATCTACTGAGCTGAAAGATTGTGCATCTAAATTATTATTTGTGGTAAGGTCAGTGTGTACAAGTCTACTCTCTAGAAGGGTGGAATTTTACCCCGCCGCCAGCACTGATATGGGGGGGGGTTAGCATTCAAAAGTGTTTAACAAATATGACCATGTAGCCATTCTAAAGTTCCAAAGATGCAAACAGGGTCAATATCTGGGGCATTAGCAGTGTCGACATCTATTCTTGGAATGTTCAGCTATTGATTCACATGCGCCCTCCTGCCTACCCCACCAACACCTGTGGTTGTTTCCTGTTATTTATTTTACATAGGCATTGACAACTCTATATTACACTTACTTACTCCATTATCAACCTCAAGTGTGAATAGCATCTAAAAATGGAGTCGATGCCCAAGCAGACTAATTAAAAAAGGAGGAGTGACCTTACTCCCGACTTAAAAGACTTCTTCAAAGAAATACTACTTATGATAATCCGGACACAACACTAGATGGCAGGAGTATGCAGAGCATGTCAATGTACAGCTGGCATGCGAACACATCTTAACCCATGAAAGAAACTTTCTTAATAAATACATTTGGTACATTTGTAACCTGAATAAGGTAACCAGGATGTTGCATTTGTTTCTATACATTCAATGTGGACCCATCGGCAGCATTCTTGACATAGTACCTGTTGGGAAGAAAGTGAAAATGTATTTGTTATTCTATTTGGATTGTATACAGGTCAATAGAAAACATAGTGCACTGTCCCCAGTCAGTGGCAAAGTGGTAATGAGTCCATTAATAGGAAGGGTGCATAGCCAGTGAACGAACATGGCTGACGTAACTCAGAAAAGTTCCTTGCAAATCCATTAGTTATAATTAGATCCACCCTGCATCAGACCCATACGCAGAAGTGTGAGTTGGAGATTATCTGCCACCCAAAACCCCTCAAGTACTTATATTAGTAACTTTTAACTTCGTTAACTAGTCATATTGAAGGTATTTACCTTAACGTTATCCGTAAAAATTACTGAATCTTTTTGGTTGCATACACCACAGAAATGTTCAACAGACTCTAAATGTAAAAAAGATGTACATTAGCACATCATAAAAGCCATGGGAAACATTGCAAACTTAATTTGCAATATGTAGTACATGTTTCCAGGTGTTTTCCGATCCAGTACATAGGACAGTCACAACTGTTCACAACTTCTAATGGCATGATAACGAACATAATTTTACATTCACAGACAGAATGAAAGTGTCTTACTATATACTAAGTTCAAAATTTAAGCTGCACCTTTTTATAAAACATTTCAAAGACAAAACAAAGTACCAAATAATCAGAAGTTTATGACAACACTAGGGTACTATACATTTTCTATCATAAAATGTTAAAGTCAAACCTGATGACTCCATTAGGTCCATTGCAATTTTCAATCTATACTTCTCCAGAAAGCTTTCATTTATTAAAATCTCGGAAACTGGCTGCTGACTTATGTAAGATTCTGCAAACTGAAAACAGAGTAAAAATGTATATATTGTACAAATGTCCAAGCTGAATTTTAATGTACATAAAAACAATTGATCTAAATAGGATTGAGGTTGAAAAGCAATCACAGGTTTCAGAACAACCGCGTTAGGACCATACTAGTGGTCATATAAAATCATATGCAAATACCAATATGCTTACGACGGACACTATGGACGCGTTCGCTAGGCGTTCACAAGTGTCATCCCTAAAAGCCCTCTTTCCTATTGACAACTATTCTAAAGAAGTAAGCTATTAACATAAAGTAATCTTTCGTTAACAAATTAAGGTTTAAAAAACAATAATGGAAGTATCATTACCAGCATGCAAAAAACACCACAATTGTAGCTGTCCTGTTGTTTTTGGTTAGATTCTATCACTAACTGCCATTGGTCATATTCGGGATGCTTCAATACCTGTAGGAAAACCCTTTACAGACATACAAATGGTTATGTTAAATATTTCGCTTAGATTAATTTTATAAACCTAAGTCATTCTAACTTTTTTTTTCAATATAATAAGAGAATGGAAAGTTTTGTAGGGAAAGGTTACCTCCAATTTAGTAAAAAGTCTTTGTAGGTTTGAATTTTGCTACTCTGTGAATCATGAACTATTATTCTCTTAGTTAAAGGTTTCAGAATCTGGAAAAACCATATTAAAGAAAAAAGATTTGTAATGTGGAGAGTTTACATTTTATGGTACATATGTCTGCTCTTGATACATTTTAAAAGAAAATCTGTTTAAAAAATGACCATTAACATTTTGAAAACAATATTTAGACACTTTAAACTATTACAACCACTCATATTTCTCAACAATTACTTTGAAAAAATAATGATAAATGTAGAAAAACTTGCACTTACCAAAAGTATCCAATGACAGCCAGTATTTGTCGGACAAAGAACAGTCTCCATTTTATCAAAAGGTACCTGTAGAGTTCAAAATGCAATCATGAATAACATTACATCCAAAAACCATACGTTTATACCTACAACTCCAAAATGTGAATGTCAATTCAATTTATATTCGAAATAAACAAACTCCCCTTGAAAAACATCTTACATTTGTCACACTCTTCAAAACGTTACTCTAAGTCGATTTTACTCACAAACATTAATTAAAAGAATCCGTAACATTGAATATTCATTTGCACCAGTAACAGTGAAAAGCCACATAAGAAATGTGAATATTTACCCGAAAAACAGAAGAGCGATATTTGCCCAGGAATATACAGGACGACACTGTTGCTGAGATTGCTAAACACTAAGGTTAAAATAAAAGGTTTTCAGTACACACATTAATGAAGAATTATTAATTATGGATAGGTAACTGTTATTGATGAAAATATACGTACATTTGGTCTTGACATACATATTTTGGATAAGTATGCATCGATTACCTGTAAAAATAAATGAACACATGATCTTCAACAGAGGAACCACCATGTACATCCTACGCCATTAGCCATACTAAACACAATTTAGATGTTGTAGAAACTAACCTCATCAACTATCCATTGGTCCGTTTTTAGTGAACTAAAAGAAGTATCATACAACTTGAAGCTCGACACTATTGATTCCAAGCGTCCTTGCACTGGTTTCTTCCATACATCCAAAACCTTTTCCATGGACTTAGATGGAGGACATGCTGGAGATGGAAGAGGTGCTGGAGATGGGAGAGGTGCTGGAGATGGAAGAGGTGCTGGAGATGGAAGAGGTGCTGGAGATGGAAGAGGTGCTGGAGATGGAAGAGGTGCTGGAGATGGAAGAGGTGCTGGAGAATTACCACTGGTCATGCTTCCTGCAAAATAATTTTTGGAAAGTTTAGAAAAATTACCATTTCTTAAAGAACAAAGTACTCATTCAACCAACCACAAACCTTACTCAAACAAAAATAGCTATCCGGAAATCCCGTTCATAAAATAAGGTACTTTGCAAAACATATGTGCAGAAACTCTAAATCACGTACTCTTGCTCAACCTACTAACTCCTCACCTATTAAGGAGACATTTACACCAGCCGATGGAACATCATTACACCACACATCCAAATTATGTCCCATTACTTAAAAAAAGGTACCGTTTAATAGATTACCTTTGACGCTCGAATTATAAGGCCTCAACATGTCGAGATTAAAAGTTCTACGTAAAGGTATGTTGGTATCATTGACTAACTTTACACGCTTCCCCTGCATTTCGGAAATACGGTATGGTCCAGTAAAGTTATGCTCCAAAATGCCTCCTTTTCTGGTTGTTCGCCTGCAATTTTTCAGAAGCACTAACTCTCCTTCTCTGAAGGTGCACGACTTATATTTTTGGAAACTCTCTTTTTATACTTTTCTTTCTGTTTTTCCTGGGCAACCTCAATATTCTGCTTTGTCTGCTTCTGCAACTCTGCTTTTCTAATGTTCTTTTCTGCGATAATGCCTGCATATTCGCTTTCTGTTGGTAGTACAAACTCAAGCTAATAAAGGAAACATAAAACTCAATCACTGATATTTACAATGTAAAAATATATACTCTATAAAAATTACAATTAACATTTTTAAACATAAATTTGATGCCAATAACAGGAAAATTAGCAAAGCAAAAATAAGATATAATGTTTTTAACAAGTTAAAAAGTATACAACAAGTAAATGTATGTATAAATACATAACCTACATTTGTACATTAAAATACACATTGGAGTACTCTAAATTTCATACCAGATCATCCACCACCTCACTAGGAAATCTTGCTTCTCGGCCGTACATGAGTTGGAAGGGGAAACTTTTGTTGTGGTATGTGGCTTCGATCGTAAAGCGAACAATGCATGGTCCAAATATAGATCCCAGTCGTTCTGATGCTCATTCACGTACTTAGACAACGTGCTGTAAAATTCAAAAAAGGAACATGTGGCATGACTGTTGATGGCAGTTCATTAATCACGTTTTTGCCCTTACAATTGGACTGCAGCAACGGATGAGCATCACACCACATCAAACAAGCTGTCAGATGAAATAACACCGCCATGAGAGCAACCCCTCAAGTACTTACAAAGTTATAAATAAGAAAAAGTAGGATTACCTTTTAATGCTAGCATTAGTACGCTCATCTAAACCATTTGTCTGTGGGTGATAAGCTGCACTTACAGAACGTTCTATTTGTAAAAGCTTAGATAACTCTGAATTAAGCTGGAGAAAAAAAAAGAATATACATATACCGTTCAAATGTGACTGATTCAAAAAAGATACAATACATGTATAATTATATTTGGCATGCAAAATAGGAAATATCATTGTATTATACAAATGTTAGGCCGAGATTGGTAACTCACTTCATTCACAAACTCCCGGCCTTGATCTGAGAGAACCCTTTTTGGACTTCCATGGCGTAGGTACATTTGCAACAGTCTTGAAGCAACCTCTGCGGCAGTCTTGGATTTTAGAGGAAATGCCTCAACCCATTTAGAAAAATAGTCTGTTGCAGTGAGAATATATTTGTATCCTGTAGGAGTGGTAGGTAAAGGTCCCATCAAATCCACTCCTACAAGTTCCCAAACTTCATCCACCTGTTAATATACACCATAAAAAAGGTAACAAAAAATATGAACATTAAGAATGGATCATTTTATACAATTGTCTCACAGGTTTACTTCATTTAGTAGAAACGTTGAAAATTAGTGGGAAGTTAATAAACCAAAATGTAACAAATTTAAAAACATACTTTGATTGGTTTTAATTCTGTGCAAATCTGGAGGGCTGGTTGTTCCTTCTGGCAAACATCACAATGTTTGATCTAGAAATTGAAAAATAAACATCAAGGAAAATTTAAAGACATGTCTTCAAATAATAAAATTCTAAACAACATTTTCACATTGGATCTGAAGTGCAGGCAGAACACATGTAACAACCATTTCAATGAGAAATATATGGGTTGCTGAAACAAAGGTTTATAAGACTATCACAATGGAGAGTTATATTTCCATAACAAATTTGAACAAGCAAGAAAAATTATAACTCACCCATTGTTCAATTTCAATTAACATATTTGGCCAATAAAATCTGGAGGAAATGCATTTTTTAGTTTTATTGATACCAGAATGCCCACCAATAAGAGATGAATGGAATTCTGATATAACTTTTGGGCTGCTTCAGCACCAATGACAACTTTAGTCTTCTTTTCTTTACCAGTGTAGAACAAGCTCCCATCTATTGAAAAAAATTGAAAAGATTAAAATGTTACAGTAACTATGCATGTCAAAAATAATTACATGAAATGAGAACATGACTTTGCTCAAACAGCCTTAAACCATTGCAATGAAAAAACAGGAGTTAAAAAATAATAGTACCGTCAATGGTGTATTTTTTAGACTGTCTACGCAATCCATGCTTCTGGACTTTACTGAAACCTTCAGGATACACATTAAGTCTCACGTAATCAAAAAGCTCTTGGTACTTAGTGGCATCCATTTCTATTTAAAATAAGGATAAACACAAAAACAAGGTTTAGAGAATATCACCACATGCTCACAGTATATTTCAATGCCATAAATAACTAAATATGTGAGTGAACACACCAATACTATAACAACTGCCCCCCCACCCCTGACGCCTCACTCCAGCGACGAACTTTAAACGAGGAACAGCCACGTGGAGCAACACTTCACAATGAGACTGGGAGATATTAAGTGATTTGCACAGAAAAGGAGGACGACATACATTGCAAAACACACTTCTATGACTGAGGTAAATAATGCACACAAAAGACTAATGCTGTCAATTAAAAAATAATCGATGTGTACAAGTATCAAGACTGCGCATGGAAAGGCAACGTGGCGCGCCCCTTCCACATCCCTCGCACTAACGGCAGATGGAATAAATTAATTTTTTTCTGGAAGGGGGAGGCAGATTCGCCAACCTAACAACGTAGCCTAATATTTCCCCACATTAGGATTTGAAATGCAAACTTTGTCGAGAAACGGCAATATTCGATGTGTACAACTAAAAGACTACGCATGGAAAGGCAACGTGGCGCGTTTAACCATGGATTGTCGCGCATGTACATTATTGACATTTCAAACACTGGCAGGCCGCTTCACCGCCGAGGCCTACGCGTGGAAAGGCCACGTGGCGCAGACCCCTCAACATCCACCAAGGGGAACATATTATCAGTATTCCTTATAAAAATATTTTAAATATAACTTGAATTACTCGCAGCCCGCTCGCGCCCCTTCCACATCCCCGCACTAACGGCCGATAGCCGAATATTATTCTGAGGTAAAAGACTGGCAGGCCGCTTCACCGCCGATGCCTACGCGTGGAAAGGCCACGTGGTGCGGTCCCTTCGACATCAACTAGGGGGAACATATTATCAATATTTTAAATAGAACAATTGAATTACTCGCAGGCCGCTTCAGCGCCGATGGCCTACGGGTGGAAAGGACACGTGGTGCAGTCCCCTCAACATCCACCAAGGGGAACAGAATTGCAGTATCCCATTAAAATCTTTTTACAAATAGGAGTATTTTATTAATGTAAAACAACATGACAGAAAAAGACTCACCTCGAAGACTACAAGTAACAAGGCTGCGCATGAAAAGGCCACGTGGCGCGCCCCTTCCAGATCACCCGCACTAACGGCCGATGGAAGCAATTAATGTATTTCTGGACGGGGAGGCAGATTCGCCAAACTACAAGTAACAAGCCTGCGCATGAAAAGGCTACGTGGCGCGGCCCTTCCACATCCCCCGCACTAACGGCCGATAGCAGAATATTATTCTGAGGTAAAAGACTGCCCGCAGATGGAATAAATTAATTTTTTTCTGGAAGGGGGAGGCAGATTCGCCAACCTAACAACGTAGCCTAATATTTCCCCACATTAGGATTTGAAATGCAAACTTTGTCGAGAAACGGCAATATTCGATGTGTACAACTAAAAGACTACGCATGGAAAGGCAACGTGGCGCGTTTAACCATGGATTGTCGCGCATGTACATTATTGACATTTCAAACACTGGCAGGCCGCTTCACCGCCGAGGCCTACGCGTGGAAAGGCCACGTGGCGCAGTCCCCTCAACATCCACCAAGGGGAACATATTATCAGTATTCCTTATAAAAATATTTTAAATATAACTTGAATTACTCGCAGCCCGCTTCGCGCCCCTTCCACATCCCCGCACTAACGGCCGATAGCCGAATATTATTCTGAGGTAAAAGACTGGCAGGCCGCTTCACCGCCGATGCCTACGCGTGGAAAGGCCACGTGGTGCGGTCCCTTCGACATCAACTAGGGGAACATATTATCAATATTTTAAATAGAACAATTGAATTACTCGCAGGCCGCTTCAGCGCCGATGGCCTACGGGTGGAAAGGACACGTGGTGCAGTCCCCTCAACATCCACCAAGGGGAACAGAATTGCAGTATCCCATTAAAATCTTTTTACAAATAGGAGTATTTTATTAATGTAAAACAACATGACAGAAAAAGACTCACCTCGAAGACTACAAGTAACAAGGCTGCGCATGAAAAGGCCACGTGGCGCGCCCTTCCAGATCACCCGCACTAACGGCCGATGGAAGCAATTAATGTATTTCTGGACGGGGGAGGCAGATTCGCCAAACTACAAGTAACAAGCCTGCGCATGAAAAGGCTACGTGGCGCGGCCCTTCCACATCCCCCGCACTAACGGCCGATAGCAGAATATTATTCTGAGGTAAAAGACTGCCCGCAGATGGAATAAATTAATTTTTTTCTGGAAGGGGAGGCAGATTCGCCAACCTAACAACGTAGCCTAATATTTCCCCACATTAGGATTTGAAATGCAAACTTTGTCGAGAAACGGCAATATTCGATGTGTACAACTAAAAGACTACGCATGGAAAGGCAACGTGGCGCGTTTAACCATGGATTGTCGCGCATGTACATTATTGACATTTCAAACACTGGCAGGCCGCTTCACCGCCGAGGCCTACGCGTGGAAAGGCTACGTGGCGCAGACCCCTCAACATCCACCAAGGGGAACATATTATCAGTATTCCTTATAAAAATATTTTAAATATAACTTGAATTACTCGCAGCCCGCTTCGCGCCCCTTCCACATCCCCCGCACTAACGGCCGATAGCCGAATATTATTCTGAGGTAAAAGACTGGCAGGCCGCTTCACCGCCGATGCCTACGCGTGGAAAGGCCACGTGGTGCGGTCCCTTCGACATCAACTAGGGGGAACATATTATCAATATTTTAAATAGAACAATTGAATTACTCGCAGGCCGCTTCAGCGCCGATGGCCTACGGGTGGAAAGGACACGTGGTGCAGTCCCCTCAACATCCACCAAGGGGAACAGAATTGCAGTATCCCATTAAAATCTTTTTACAAATAGGAGTATTTTATTAATGTAAAACAACATGACAGAAAAAGACTCACCTCGAAGACTACAAGTAACAAGGCTGCGCATGAAAAGGCCACGTGGCGCGCCCCTTCCAGATCACCCGCACTAACGGCCGATGGAAGCAATTAATGTATTTCTGGACGGGGGAGGCAGATTCGCCAAACTACAAGTAACAAGCCTGCGCATGAAAAGGCTACGTGGCGCGGCCCTTCCACATCCCCCGCACTAACGGCCGATAGCAGAATATTATTCTGAGGTAAAAGACTGCCCGCAGATGGAATAAATTAATTTTTTTCTGGAAGGGGGAGGCAGATTCGCCAACCTAACAACGTAGCCTAATATTTCCCCACATTAGGATTTGAAATGCAAACTTTGTCGAGAAACGGCAATATTCGATGTGTACAACTAAAAGACTACGCATGGAAAGGCAACGTGGCGCGTTTAACCATGGATTGTCGCGCATGTACATTATTGACATTTCAAACACTGGCAGGCCGCTTCACCGCCGAGGCCTACGCGTGGAAAGGCCACGTGGCGCAGTCCCCTCAACATCCACCAAGGGGAACATATTATCAGTATTCCTTATAAAAATATTTTAAATATAACTTGAATTACTCGCAGCCCGCTTCGCGCCCTTCCACATCCCCCGCACTAACGGCCGATAGCCGAATATTATTCTGAGGTAAAAGACTGGCAGGCCGCTTTACCGCCGATGCCTACGCGTGGAAAGGCCACGTGGTGCGGTCCCTTCGACATCAACTAGGGGGAACATATTATCAATATTTTAAATAGAACAATTGAATTACTCGCAGGCCGCTTCAGCGCCGATGGCCTACGGGTGGAAAGGACACGTGGTGCAGTCCCTCAACATCCACCAAGGGGAACAGAATTGCAGTATCCCATTAAAATCTTTTTACAAATAGGAGTATTTTATTAATGTAAAACAACATGACAGAAAAAGACTCACCTCGAAGACTACAAGTAACAAGGCTGCGCATGAAAAGGCCACGTGGCGCGCCCCTTCCAGATCACCCGCACTAACGGCCGATGGAAGCAATTAATGTATTTCTGGACGGGGAGGCAGATTCGCCAAACTACAAGTAACAAGCCTGCGCATGAAAAGGCTACGTGGCGCGGCCCTTCCACATCCCCCGCACTAACGGCCGATAGCAGAATATTATTCTGAGGTAAAAGACTGCCCGCAGATGGAATAAATTAATTTTTTTCTGGAAGGGGAGGCAGATTCGCCAACCTAACAACGTAGCCTAATATTTCCCCACATTAGGATTTGAAATGCAAACTTTGTCGAGAAACGGCAATATTCGATGTGTACAACTAAAAGACTACGCATGGAAAGGCAACGTGGCGCGTTTAACCATGGATTGTCGCGCATGTACATTATTGACATTTCAAACACTGGCAGGCCGCTTCACCGCCGAGGCCTACGCGTGGAAAGGCCACGTGGCGCAGACCCTCAACATCCACCAAGGGGAACATATTATCAGTATTCCTTATAAAAATATTTTAAATATAACTTGAATTACTCGCAGCCCGCTTCGCGCCCCTTCCACATCCCCCGCACTAACGGCCGATAGCCGAATATTATTCTGAGGTAAAAGACTGGCAGGCCGCTCACCGCCGATGCCTACGCGTGGAAAGGCCACGTGGTGCGGTCCCTTCGACATCAACTAGGGGGAACATATTATCAATATTTTAAATAGAACAATTGAATTACTCGCAGGCCGCTTCAGCGCCGATGGCCTACGGGTGGAAAGGACACGTGGTGCAGTCCCCTCAACATCCACCAAGGGGAACAGAATTGCAGTATCCCATTAAAATCTTTTTACAAATAGGAGTATTTTATTAATGTAAAACAACATGACAGAAAAAGACTCACCTCGAAGACTACAAGTAACAAGGCTGCGCATGAAAAGGCCACGTGGCGCGCCCTTCCAGATCACCCGCACTAACGGCCGATGGAAGCAATTAATGTATTTCTGGACGGGGGAGGCAGATTCGCCAAACTACAAGTAACAAGCCTGCGCATGAAAAGGCTACGTGGCGCGGCCCTTCCACATCCCCCGCACTAACGGCCGATAGCAGAATATTATTCTGAGGTAAAAGACTGCCCGCAGATGGAATAAATTAATTTTTTTCTGGAAGGGGGAGGCAGATTCGCCAACCTAACAACGTAGCCTAATATTTCCCCACATTAGGATTTGAAATGCAAACTTTGTCGAGAAACGGCAATATTCGATGTGTACAACTAAAAGACTACGCATGGAAAGGCAACGTGGCGCGTTTAACCATGGATTGTCGCGCATGTACATTATTGACATTTCAAACACTGGCAGGCCGCTTCACCGCCGAGGCCTACGCGTGGAAAGGCCACTTGGCGCAGTCCCCTCAACATCCACCAAGGGGAACATATTATCAGTATTCCTTATAAAAATATTTTAAATATAACTTGAATTACTCGCAGCCCGCTCGCGCCCTTCCACATCCCCCGCACTAACGGCCGATAGCCGAATATTATTCTGAGGTAAAAGACTGGCAGGCCGCTTCACCGCCGATGCCTACGCGTGGAAAGGCCACGTGGTGCGGTCCCTTCGACATCAACTAGGGGAACATATTATCAATATTTTAAATAGAACAATTGAATTACTCGCAGGCCGCTTCAGCGCCGATGGCCTACGGGTGGAAAGGACACGTGGTGCGGTCCCTTCGACATCAACCAAGGGGAACATATTATCAGTATTCCCTATAGAAATATTTTCAATAAAACTATTGAATTACGAAAGGCCACGTGGTGCGGTACCTTCGACATCAACTAAGGGGAACATATTATCAATATTTGAAATAGAACAATTGAATTACTCGCAGCCCGCTTCAGCGCCGATGGCCTACGCGTGGAAAGGACACGTGGTGCGGTCCCTTCGACATCAACCAAGGGGAACATATTATCAGTATTCCTTATAGAAATATTTTAAATAAAACTATTGAATTACTTTAAAATAACACATGACAATAAAAGACTCACCTTGTGGAAACAGGAGTGAGCGGAGTGATCACAGTGACCGATAGATAACAACACTATTCACAGCACTATTTGCAAGGGTGTGACTGGTGAATAAGAGAAATTTTCTAAGGAACGTAGCTTATTTATACCTTGGTAGGACGGTCACTGGTAGAGCATGACGTCAGTAGGTTGGAGACCTGTGATTGGTACAGCATAATGTCAGGAAGATGGACGCGCACTTACATCACCACACGCATGCGCGTAGCGACTGTAAATCGTACGGGGTACACAGCCAGACAGGGTGCGTATAATACGCATGCGCACCGAAACCCCCCCAAAATAACGCATGCGCAACGGCCAAAAACACTTAGGGGGTACACAACCAGATGGGGTGCAGATATCGATAGAACACCGGCGACTATACATTATTTCAAAAATCTTTGTGATGTCACAGCTCCAACCCCCATTAGAGGGCAGGCTGTCACACTTTGAGTTAACCCCCAGAGCTGAGCCCTTTTTTGGCTATTGTGGGTAGTTTCCGCTTAGGGCTCCATTGCTTTTTTCCACATAAGATATCCATGCCATATTTGTGGCTTTTTTCCAACATCCTATAAGTACCCAGGGTTTGTGGATTCCCTTGGAGGGGATGGAGAAAATAAGCAAAATATAGCTAAATGTGGAAAAATATGAAAGAAGTGCTCTGGATAAAAGTGTCTGTTTTTCTTTAAAAAAATGGCATCAATGAACGATTTGCTGTGCTAAAGGCACCCTCTTCCTGCCTTTCAGGAACATGCAGCGCTGAGTAGAAAAACATTATTTTACCACAGTTTTGGCATTTTTCAAAGAGGTAACCCGTTTTTCCTATTCTTTATGCTCTCAACCTATTTCCAGTTTGTGGTGGAACCCAGTGTGAAACCCATGGGTGGTCCAGAAAAGCTATAGATTTCTGCAAAGTTGACGAAATTAAGGTTTCAGCAAGGGGCCATATGTGTAGAGCCCTCAAGGTTTTCCAAAGAAACTAACAGTTGAAATAACGAAATACTGAAAATGAGTAGGAAAAAACATCCATTTGTGACAGTGGGCAATTTACAAAAGCATTATACCATTCCGTTCGCTAGGCCCTTCTGGTGGCGGGGATATATATATATTGTAGGTTTTCGAAGAACCCAAGGTACCCAGAGCCAGCAACTGAGCTGCGCCGTACAATGGTTTTCATTGTGTACCGAGTATAGACCAATTCATATGGAGAAACATGTAGAGTGAAAAAGGGTATCAAGGAAACCTATGTATTTCTGAAATGGGCACAGGATATGGAGTTTAGAGGCAGTAGTTGTGTGTACATCTCTGAATTTGTGGCAACCTGTATTAGCATCTGAATTAGAGGGTATTTTACAAAATGCCTTCTTTCTTACACACTCGCTTACATTTGAAAGGCACAAATGCAAACAAATCCAATTGGTAATAATAAGTATGTTACTATTTTATATTCCCACATATCTTTGGATAAAAATGGTACCTCACCTGTGTGGGTGGGCCTAGGGCCCGTGACAGGAAATGGCCCAAAACACAATATGGATACATCACATTTTCCCACTAAAAACGGACCAGTTTTTTGCAAAATGGGTAGCTGTGGATTTTGGGCCCCAGCTCAGCCGGAACCTAGGGAAACCTAGCAAACCTGTACATTTTTTAATACTAGACACATAGGGTAATCTGGAATGGGGTGATGTGTGTGGCTCTCACCCAGGGGAATGCTGTGTGGTAGGAAATGTGTGTCTCCCCGCAGCTTTCTGAAATGTGAGCCACATGTGTGTTTTTAGTCAACATTTGAGGTTTGCAGGGCATTGTGGGTAAGAAAATGGTGTGGGCTGCACGCGAAGCACACCACCCTGGACTCCCCCAGATGTCTAGTTTTCAGAACAGTCTGGGTCTGGTAGGTTGTTCCAGATGGCAGCCTACCCAAGCCCAAAGAGTGTAGCCGTTCACCATTGCAAGTGGGACTATATTGGGAGTTAGACACACTCTCCTGGCCTATATGTAAAAACAACCCCCAAAAGAATCCAGTGTCCTCTCGCGTGCCATTGGGATGAGATGCTTTAGACCACAAGGGGCCAGAAAGACTTTTGAGGTTTTAGGGTGAGGTCGGGGCCTGATGTTAGGATGGGAAAGACCCACCCCATTATTTTATTAAAAATAAATAAATTAATACTGCTGCCATACAGTGGGTTTTCTGCCCACCTGGGGAGACAGATCGGGGTTAATTACCGCCATCTGCTCTCCAGGGGGGCAGAAACACTGTTGCCCCATTTACTTGGGGTGGCGGGTGGGGGCATGCGCCTGCTCATGCTGGGCAGCCCCCACCCCTATATTTAAAAAAGAAAAATACCTGGAGTCTAGTGGGCTTTCTGCCAACTGTTGCCCACTTTAGTTGGGGTGGGCGCATAACCATGCCCATGGTGGGCAGCCCCCACCCCTATTGTTAAAAAAAAAATCCCTGGAGTCTAGTGGGCTTTTTGCCTCACCCCATCCTCAGGGCAGATCAGGGATAATTACCCCCATCTACCCCCCGGGAGGGCCGAAGTTTGTTGCCCCATTTACTTGGGATAGGGGCATAGCAATACCCATGCTGGGCCACCCCACATGGCAATATTTTAAAAAAATATCCCGGTGGGGCATGGCCAAGCGCCGAAGGAAATGGCTGCAAGATAGAGAGGCTCCGGAACTCACGCGCCTCCACCACCCATTAATCCGTCACAAAATCCAGATGCCGGAGTAACTGCAGTGTTGAGCCGTTCCCAAGATCGGCGCGGCCATTTTTCTGTACATATTGCCCATCCTTAGTGTCACAGACGACGAGGTGGGTTGAGGCCTGCCGGCGGAATGAGCCTCGGACTTGATTAGCAGGCCGGATTAGGAGCTCGGTGGAGTGGGCGGAGCCCTGCCAAGCAGAAGAACTATCTGAGACCGGGGGAGCGGGGACACGGACGGAGAGTTTCTGTTCCCCCCCCACCTCCCGCCCCCACCGGAGTAATCCCCAAGGCAGGAGTGAGAAGACACCCGATTGGCCCAGGAGGAGGATCGAGCGAAGGGGCCGGCGATCCTAGGGCATGGCCCGGGGTTCGGGGTTTGGCTGACCCCTGGGTCTTTTTGGAGAAGTTCGAGTGGGAACCGGCGGGTGGGCCAGACGCCGGCAGCGACCCAACAGACGGACCACAGTAATGGGACAAAGTGGAGGGGGGCCGCCCGCTCAGGAATGGACAATAACCAGCGGGTTTGCAAGGTCCAGCACAGATCTCCCCGTGGACCTGCATACCCTGGTGGAGCTTCCAGTGTCATAAACCGTGCGTCCAAATCCAGGGTGTGTCGGGACAATGAGTGCAGAGGGGTTTCTACAGTGGGCTTGAAATTGGTCAGAAAAAACTCCCTTCTCACAACCCAGCAGGCAGAGGAGGTTCAACGGACAGAGGGAGTCAACTGGTGTATTATGCAGAGGCAACCAAACCCATGGCACTCCAGACCACATTAGGTGCTGCTCATTGCTGCAGGCCAAATCCACCGGGCCACTTATTAAGGTTGGGTGATTGACCTATATGGTGGAATACCATGTGGCCACTTGCTAATTGTGTATTGGTGGAGTGATCCTATGGCGCCACCAGGAAGGAGGTACCGGTTCCCCGGGGGAAACCCAACAGGCTGAGTGGGGTGAGTCGGCCCCATGGTCAGGCGGCGGCTATTACCCAGGGGAGCTTGGACCATAGACAAAATAGCCACCCTTTTCCACATTGAATAAGATGTCTGGTACCAAGGGACAGAAGGGGATCCACCAAACTAAACTCGACAAATATGCACTGCACAAGCCTCCGAATGTGGAGGCGTCAAGAAGGGCAGTCACCTCGGCTGTACCGATTCCGGAAGGCGGAGACCCCACCCTAAAGACATTATGGAAGCAATTGGTGGAGTATGTGCATCGCTGAAAAACAGAATAGATTCCATCACAACTGAGGTAACGTTCATCAGGGCTGACCTTCGGAAAATGAGTGATAAACTCAGAACTATGGAATCTGTCACTGCAGAACTTCAACTGGATACAAAAACCCTGCAGCAGCAAATTAAAGAACTGCAAGTCTCCAGTCATAACATGGAAATTAAGCTGGATGATTATGAGGGCAGATCACACAGCAACAATGTTTGAATTTTGGGAGTTCCTGAATGAGCTGAGGGGTTCTCGGCCGACCTCTTTGTGGAAGATCTAATTACAAATCACCTACAACCAAGGGACCTTTCTAACTTTTCCTCTGTCGAAAGAGCACACAGGATCCCCTGAGGTAGGCCGAAACCTAGGGCCCCTCCCAGACCTTTGTTGGCCAGACTGTTCAATTTCCGTAATCGGGACATTGTACTTCAGACAGCCCGGAGTGCCACACCGGTCAAATATGAAAACAGCACAATAACTTTTTTTCCCGATTTCACAGTCAAGGTGCAGAAACAAAGGCGATCCTTAATGGAGATTAAAAAGGTGCTACGAGACAAAGGTATGAAATATTCTATGCTATTTCCAGCAAAATTGTGGATTGAGGCAGAAGGGAAGACATGGTGTTTCGACACCCCAGAGACAGCACAGGAATGGCTCGACGGATGGAGAACAGTGGGGGGGAACAGTCCCAGACCGCTATGGAAGAGGCCCCACAAAAAAAGACAGACTATGGAGATTAGGGAATAATCTCCACTAAAACAGCGAACCCAGATGATGTAGGCAACTGATGCACCCACGGAGTCCGCCGGCTGTTTGGTTCATATTGCCGGGACACTCAAGGTAGATGGGCCCAACTGAACACTACACTGAAAGGGCCCAGCGGCAGTAATGTGACTATATCCTTCCACTATAGGCTAGGAATCGGGACCCGGCATTCGGGCCTTGGCCCCGCCGCCAAACTTTGTGTGGGAGTTGGGAACACTGAGAGATAACCACATAAGTCAAGATGGGCCCAATAACAGATAAGGGACTGAGGATTTTTTCCTGGAATGTAAATGGCTTAGGGGACAAACTCAAGCGTGGAATTGCGTTCCAGGATATAAAATGACACTCCCCTGATTTAGTCCTATTGCAAGAGACACATTTATTAGGGAACACGTGTAAAGCTCTAAATCGTTGGGGATATCAATTAATAGTACATTTCGGATTTTTCACCGGATCTAGAGGGGTAGGGATACTTATGGGAAATGCCTTCCCCCTGACTATAGACCGCACCTGGGTGGACACATAGGGTAGATATGCTGCAGTCACAGGAAACTGGGAGAGCCATCCAATCATGATTATGACAATGTATGTCCCTCCAGCACTCCACAATACGGCTTTTTGTGATTTGGGAGATCTACTATTGAAGTTCCCTGATGGAAGGCTCCTTATAGGGGGATATTTTAATGCAGCTATATTTGGGAAGCTAGACCACCACCCTCCTGTGATTTGCAAGACCCACAGTCGTGTTTCTCCGAATTTCTTGGGGCGATGGGACTAGTGGACATATGGCGAGTCCACTACCCAGAGGAGTGACAATTCACATTCCATTCGGGGGCACACAAAAGCCTCTTTAGAATAGACTACCTTCTCACTCCAGCAGACCAGGTAGTACAATTTAAAGAGGTATGCCACTTGGCAAGAGGCATCTCGGATCATTCCCCTGTTTGGGCTCTCTATCCAGAAGGGGTGCAACAACCAGGGAGGATAGCACCTGTCAATCCATGGAGCCTTAAATATCCCACTAGTAAGAAAGGGTGTAAAAAAAGAAATAGAGCTTTACTTCCAGGAAAATGATGGATCAGTAGAGTCTGCCCTGACCCTCTGGGAAGCATTCAAGACAGTAGTCAGGGGACATGCCATTTCCTTGACTGCTGGGGTCCGTAAGGAGAAGCGAGCAGTACAGCACTGACTAGAGAGCAATATGTTGCAATTAGAGGGTGAGTTGGGTGGAGACAAGTCAGGAAGTGTTAAGCACAAGTTGTGCATAAAAAAGAAAGAATATAAAGACTTAGGGGCCGATTCCGATCTGGGTCGGAAAGCTCTCCGACCGATCCGGATCCGGATTGTTTTCCGACCGAGCCGGACCCCTGCAGTCCGACCGAGCGAGTACGATGCGGCTGTATGCTGCCGGACTCGGTTCGGTCGGACTCCCATTGAAGTCAATGGGAGCCGGTCGTACGACGTGTACATGGGCTCCCATTGACTCAATGGGTACGTTGCGCACAAGGGGGCCCCCTGTAGTGGGTACACGTTGGTGCCATCCGCACCGTACACGCATGTATAGGGGGGACCCATGGGTCCCCCCTGTGTCCGACTTGTACGGCTACGGGTGAAGGGTGGTCCGGCACGGACCCCCGAAGCCCGCTTCCGAGAGCTTTTTCATGTCGGAGGCTCCGACTCGATCCGGCTGTCCGGATCGTACATCGTACTGGCTCGGTCGTAAAACGTCTCCATTGCGCGGTACGAATCGAGTGCGAACGAGTCGGACGGAGCGGTTCGGACCCGGAAACGAGTCGGTTGGTGATTTCGCGTTAAATCGCATCGTACTTGCTCGCTCCGACGACTGTACGAATCGGTCGGGTAAACCGCGTTCGGCTCGTATTTTTCCGGACAAATCGTATTCGGTGCGCTTCCGGCCGAGATCGGAATCGGCCCTTAGTCAACGACTCCGCAAAGGCAACGAGTAGAGCCACACAAAATAAAATTTATGAGGTTGGGGATAAGGCAGGGAAACTACTTGCCTGGCTTGACAAACAAGAACAAGCAAGCAGACTAGTGACGGAGCTCAGGACGGAAGGAGGAGAAATAATACACAATTCACAATTGATAGTGGCAGAGTTTGCAGCATACTATGAATAAATATATGCGACTACTAATACCTTAACTGAAGTCGAATCAAGAGAACTACTAGCAGATATGCTGATAGATTTGAAAAGTATAACTGCTATATTATTCGTATTTTTCCTGATATTATGTTAGCATTCATGTAGCTATTTCGTAATAAATCCTTGCTGTAGGCATACGTAATTAGTAAGTGCAGATGTTATGTAAGTTAGGTTGACATCTCTGCCACTATTTTAGCTCTCGAAGACGCCATCTTATATTATAATCGAAACTGTTACTTGACCATTTACGAGAAATGGTCCTTGGTAAGTTTTGTTTCTCAAATGCTGAAACTTGCTCATTAATGCATGCCTTTTCTGTTACATAGAGGCCTTCTCCCACCTGTCTAGCGGGGAGGATAGGCCAGACAACCTTGGGTAGTATATAGCTTGTGCCAGGCTTCAGGAATCGAAACTTATGTTCTGTACCCCCATTGTATTACGACCAACCAGTGTTTTTTTTCTTAGTAGGCGGTCCTTGTGGGCTCCGCAAGACACATAATGTAACTTTATGCTTGTTAGAGTGAGTCCCTCGTCAGCCATCATAGGAGGCTGGTCTGATTGGACTCCACTGCAGTGTATTTAGTGAATAAACTAGTTTGTTGGTATTCTCTACTGCGTCATCGACTCTTCATTTCTTGGAAAGCTAGAGGAGGTCGAGAGTGACCTGGGTGACCCTAGTGGGCCACTTGCTTCAGTTGGCGACCGAACAGGGACTCCATCAGGTGGCTTATCCCGCCCGTAATCATGGGCGGATCGTGGATCCCCATATGATAGAGCTTAGTTCTCGCGGCGGCCCCGCCTGTCTGATCGGGCGGCTCCTCGTCTAGTGGTCATCTCGCCTGGGGTCCTGAAAAGGCGAAACCCATGGATCTGACTGTTTGGTCTGAAGAGTCGGCAGTGGAGAATAATCTTGTTTGACCTGAGTGCACCAGGTGAGTTCATTTTGGTTCTTGGTATATGCAGCGCTGCCTTGATTAACTTGGTGGGTCTGTGGACTCTTGTGATACGGAGCCTTTTTTAACGTTCTGCCAGGCCACTTGTTGAATTTGGCTTAGTCTTGAAAAGGCATGGGGCTAGAGCCTATCTTATCTTGGTGCAGTCTGAGGACTGACTTGTCTTGGTGCGGTCTGAGGACTGCTTTTGAGAGCTCTTTGCTTGTGCATGCCTTTATTGTGTGTTTGTGCATGTTGATTGAGTGGATAGTGAATGTGTCTGATGCTAGGATGCCTTGTTGGAGTAAAGTGAGGTGTTTGGGGTGCCGCTGTTGTTCTGTTGAGCGTCGGCTGGAGGAAATGCAGCCTGCGCCTCCAGAAGGCACTCCGAGTTTTGAGATGTATGTGAAGCACGGTATTGGCCCTATTATGTTTCGTACATTATGGCACAACTATACGAGGGACAATGTCGAGCTTCAGTGGCCACTGGATGATACTTTTGATGAACAAAAATTGAATTATTTACAGGACAAATTGTTTGCTAGGAGTAGTAGGCAGTCGATGTTTGACACTTTACAGGTATCGCAGAAGGAAGCTAAGCAGCGGCGTATACGGGCCGAGAAGGAGTCTAGGAAGAAAGCAATGCAGACAGTGGTTCAGAAAGCTGTAGCTTATGATAGAGAACAAAATGAGAAAGGTATTGAGTGCGCAGATAGAAAGTTTCGATTAAAATGTAACAAGTCTTATGTTGTTCGAGAGGATGAGGATCCCTTTGTGGAGGATCTGCTGGAATCTCGCCCCCACCTCCCCATGCCCCGCAGAGAATATATCCTGTTGTTCTGTCGTCTCAGTCCCCCGTTACTCCCCTGCCTTCTTCTGGTCCTTCTGCAGACTCGACTGCTTCCGCTCCAGCCCTGCCTGCCTCCTCTACGGTTTCGCAAGCTGCGAGTGCGGTGACTGCAGGCACCCCCGCAGTGTCTGCTATTTCTGTTCATGTTCCTCTTTCTTCTCTTACACCTACAACTCAGGCTGACCCTATCACCTGAGTCTTTATCTCTTGTGTCTTCCCCGAGCATCTCATCTCCAGTGTTGTGTAGTGTTGGGACACCGGTGAGTTGGTCGGATGGAGGGAATTGAGCAGCAGCACGGGAGCAAATGGAGCGGGTATTGATTCGATCTGATGTGGGTGAGGAGGAGAAAAAGATGGTAGCAAATCAGGCAGCGCAATGGGCTCGGAGTCCGATTTATAGTGTGGAGGATATATGGAGTGTGATGAAAGATTTTGAGCCATTTGTGCAGCAGCATGCCCTTCAGCATATGTCGGCTACATTGATTGGTTTGTGGGAACAATGTATTGGTGGTACAGCTCCTCAAATTATCTATGACATTCAAGACAGTGTCTGTACGGCTGATATGGCCCCTGCAGAAGTTCTCAATAATGTTGGAACACTTCTCTGTTATCGGAAAAGATTATATCACCAAAGTCCAACGAGTGTGTCCCAATTTCCGATGAGGGTGCATCCTATTTTTCACCCCGAGATCCAAGAGCAGCGAAATCAAAGAGGAGATGTTGTTCAGCAGCGGGTAGAGGCTCATTTTCAGGAACAGTGGGTCTACACCCCATGGAAGAGAAGTGAGGTGCTTACTCTTAAGAATCAGCTACCGGACCCTAGGAAAAACCCTATAGCGTATTATAAAGAATTAACAGAGGCCGCCTCCTCATCAGTTATGACTTTAGCAGATATTGAGATGTTTTTCGGGCTTTTGGTGCCAGTGGTCATTTGGCGGCAGGTGCATACGCAGGACCATACAGCGGAGCTGGGTGGCACTTCGAATGAGATTAGGGCATGGGATAAAGAGAGGAAGGCTGGTGAAAAACCTAGGGCTGAAATTCTGGCTTTGCCAAGTCTCATTATCACCTATATGCATTCTCTTATCCCACCTAGACGAGTGGATTGGGATATCTTGACGGCATGTCGTCAGAAGAAAGAGGAGAGTGTGCCTGATATTTTCACTCGTTTTGAAGGGGTGTTTTGGGATTTTAGTGGGCAGGATTTATCAGTTGAAGGTGGTGTTTGTTTGTTTGTCAACAGGTTTGTTACAAATTTGCTTCCTGAGATTGCGGCTCGGTTGCAAGCTTCTGAGAGTACTTGGACTACCTCCTCCCCTTCGGTGATATTGAGTATGGCTCAGTATTATAAACTTCGAGAAAATGAGGAAAAGGACAAGGTGGAGAAGAAGAGTAAGGATTTGAAGATGAGGGTGTTGCAACAGCAGGTTGCAAGTGGGTCCGGAAGGGGCCGAGGCACTGGTCCGGCTCAGAGGTCACGGGGTGCTGGTAGAGGTGGTGCACCCCTTGGGCCGAATCAGTGCGCGGATTGCAAAAAGGAGGGACATTGGCGAAGCGAGTGTCCGGATCTATTACAGAAAATTGCAGTACCCAGGGGGCGGGGTTCAGGCGGAAGGGGCCGTGGGGAGGTTGGTCGGGATGAGGTTCAAGCTGGTGCATCCTCAGGGGGTCGTACTGATCAGAATTAATTGATGACCCCCGGGGAAGGCAGTATTACCATGAGGATTATGATATGGATGAAGCTGCAGGGATGTCCTATAGCTAGAATAGCCAGGGACAGGGAGAGGGACCAGTCCAAATTCCTGTAGATCAGCGTGGTCCTTATATCACGGCAGATTTGCATGGTTCGGCACAGAAATTTTTGGTGGATACAGGTGCAATGAATAGCTCTGTTTCTCATTCACTGCCCTGTCTGGCCGTAATAATGTTTCAGTAGGTTTTTCAGGCATACCGGTTGTGAGCCCCATTCCCGACCTCTTGCTTTGACTGTTGGGCCTTTTACTGTGGACTCCCCATTTTTGTTGACAGCGAATTGTGGGGAAAAGTTATTAGGATTGGATTTGTTGAAGAAGTTACATGCTACCATTTATTGTTCCCCGGATGGTGTTTATATGACTATTGGACCGAATGTGGTTAGTGCAAAACAGTGTTTGGCGAAGGATGCGCCGCTTCCTGTTGAATTTACGGATGTGCCGTCCTCATTGTGGGCCACAGGGGATACGGATGTAGGATTGTTGCAGATACCACCAGTTTCTATAAAGGTTAAGGATAATGCTGTGCTCCCTCGTATTCCCCAGTACAAAATTTCACAGGCTTGGGAACAGGCTTTGAAGCAGATTATACAGGACCTGATCAAATCGGGGGTGGTTGAGGAGACAGTAGCGAATGTATGCAATAGCCCTATTCTCCCTATTCTTAAGAAGGCACCTTTGGATTCCCCTGATGCACATCCTGATGTCTATCGTTTTGTGATTGATCTGCAGGAAATTAATAAAATTGTGGTTCCTCAGTTTCCGGTAGTTCCAGACATTACTGTTCTCTTGACAATGATTCCTTCCACAGCTAAATTCTTTTCTGTAATTGATTTGAAAAATGCTTTCTTTAGTATTCCTATTCATCCAGATAGCAGGTATTTGTTTGGATTCGCTCTGGCCGGCAGGAGCTTCTAATTCTGTAGAGCTCCTCAGGGGTATACTGAAAGTCCCAGAATTTATAGCCAGGCTTTGAAAAGTCAATTGGACTCTCTCTCTCTTCCCGCAGGTAATGTATTGTTGCAGTATGTAGATGACCTTTTGATAGCCTCCGATACCGGAGAGGATTGTTGGGATGCCACGGTCAAATTATTAAAGCATTTGTCAAGCACAAGACATAAAGTGTCCCTTTCCAAGTTCCAATATTGTCAACAGCAGGTCACCTATTTAGGTCACCTACTGTCGAAGGAGGGTTGGAGGCTAACACCTGAACGAGTTGATGCCATTGTTAAGATGCCTGTCCCTGTGACTGTGAGGGATATGCGTGCTTTCATAGGCATCACCTCGTATTGTTCACACTGGATTCCCGCTTATTCTTTATTAATACAGCCTTTGCTTTGCCTAACAACTAAAGATGTGCATGAACCTTTGCCTTGGACGCATGAATGTCAGCATGCTTTTGAACAATTAAAAGTTGCGCTTTGCTGTGCACCTGTGCTTGGTACGCCTGATTATAAGAAGCCTTTCGTGCTGTACGTACACAAAACAGCTGGGTGTGCGCTTTTGGTGTTAACACAAGCCTTTGGAGGTAAGCAGAGGCCGTGTGCTTACTTTTCTGCCACTCTTGATCCTGTCGCCAGAGCCCTCCTGAGTTGTTTAAGAGCTGCGGCAGCTGCGGCAGTCGCTATTCGACAATCGACAGGGCTCGTCCTTAATCATGATCTCACAGTAATGGTACCACATGCTGTGGATGTACTTTTGAACAAAACAAAGACGCAGCACCTGACCAGTGCTCGTCTGACCGGTTATGAGTTGACTCTATTTGCACCTCATATTACTATCAAAAGATGTGCCACTCTGAATCCAGCCACGTTACTATCCCTCCCTTCGGAAGATGAGGACATAGATGTCCATGATTGTTTGTTTCGCACTGAAGAGGAGACGAAGGGACGGGTAGACCTGACTGATGTTCCCTTATCCGACCCACAAGGGGAACTATATGTCGATGGCTCTTGTTTCAAATTGTCAGACGGCACCACTACAGCGGCGCATGCTATTACCACGCTGCGCAATGTAGTTGAGACATTACGTGTTCCTTATCAATCAGCGCAAGCTGCGGAGCTGATAACCCTTTTGCGTACATGTGAGTTGAGTGAAGGACTGACTGTCAATATTTATACTGACAGCCAGTATGCCTTCGGGGTGGCCCATGATTTTGGTCGCCTCTGGGCAGAGAGAGGATTCTTGACTTCACATGGGACCAAAATTCAGAACGGTCCGTTGATAGAGAGGCTTTTGACAGCCATGACCCTTCTCAAACGACTGGTAATAGTGAAATGTAGTGCCCATAAAGCAATTACTGATGATGTGGGGAGGGGAAATGCCTTTGCCGATCAGACAGCAAAAGTGACAGCCAGGTCGAGAATGACGAAAATGTTTGTGGCAGGACCTGCTAGATGGGTACCAGATGTAACTATGTTTGAAAACACGCTGGAGAGTGTTAGGGAGATACAGAGTGAAGCCACAGTTGAGGAGTTGGCAGTGTGGCAGGAGAATCCAGGGCGTCTAGATGACGAATGGTGCTGGACTGATAAGTTCGAAAAACAAAATGGATGTTACCTGATGCATATGTATTTCCTGTAGTTACGATGGCACATGGTCCAGCTCATATCAGCGCAAAGGGAATTTGTAGATTGTTAGATACTGTGTGGCGAAATGATAATATTTCAAAAGTTGCTGCCCATTTGGTGAAACACTGTATGATTTGTTTGAAGCACTATCCCGGGAAGGGTACCCCTACACCTTCTGGTAATTTTGCGCCCCCTTCCTTCCCTTTTGAGGTACTCCAGATGGATTATATAGAGATGCAACGAGTTAATAATTTGAAATATGTGTTAGTGGTTGTTTGTGCATTTAGTAAATGGATTGAGGCCTACCCAACAAAGGAAAACACAGCCATAGCGACGGCAAAGGCTCTTATTAAGGAGTTTTTCCTGTGCTACGGCTTGCCCCGTTTGATTTGGAGTGACAACGGAAGTCACTTCAATGCAAAGGTGATCCAATTGGTGTGTGATGATCTGCACATCAAGCAAAAATGTCATGCAGCCAATCACATTCAGTCAGCAGGTTTAGTTGAGAAGTACAATGGTACTCTCAAGCTAAAATTGGCAAAGATTAAGGAAAGTACTGGGTTGCAATGGCCAGATGCATTACCCCTTGCTCAATTGTCCACCAGAATGACAGCCCATTCTAGAACAGGATTATCGCCCTATGAGGTGGTCTTTGGATGTCCTGCAAATGTGTGGGGCATCCCTAGACCGAAAAAGTTCTCTGAAATTGACTATCCTCTGCTTGTTGATTATCTATATGATCTTACTTAAAGTTTGCGTTCTATTCACCAACAGATACATGAAGCTTTGCCTCCAGCACCTGAGGGGCCCGGGCACACCATACAGCCCGGTGACTTCGTACTCATAAAAAATTTCCAGAGACGAGACAGTTTGGAACAAAGGTGGAAAGGACCCTACTTGGTCCTCATCACAACGAGGACTGCAGTGAGAGTGGAGGGCCGGAAACACTGGATCCACACGTCACATTGTAGACGGGTGCCACTCCCTCTCCCCTACGACAGCTGGGTGCGTGTCGGAATGAGGGATCACGAGACAGAGAAGGTTCCACGTTTTGTTCCCTTTTCCGATGCCCAACTAATTTGGGCACAGACGGAGGAAGAGAATAATGCCATTCTGAATGCGCCAGTCCCCCCAGAAATTAGGGCTGCCCAGGTCTCCTCTTCATCTGATCCGCAGGAGCCTGAGTCTCAGTCCCCACACCCCCTGAATTTCAGATTCTTCTCCTTGATGAGACAGTGCCTGGAGTAGCAAGGTACAATTTGCGTCCTCGACGGAAGGATAGTGCACCAAAAGAGAAGTGAGAGTAGCAGGGATAGACTTCATGGATAAGATAGTGCAAATGCCCCCTTGTTTCTGCCTTTTCCCAGTAGACTTGGGATTGGAAGATTTGGTGCACTGCCTGTGACGCAGGACAGGATAAGCTGAGGGTACTTTTCCAAGGAGGGAGAGTGCCCTATCCTGAGGACAGTGAACATTTGCTGATGGGCTGCAACAGTGTGGCTCCACCGCGAAGTGCTCAATAGCACCACCGAGGATTGGACGATAGAAGCCTGCCAGGGAGGCTTGTAATGGACCCTGATCTTTTTTGTTGACGTTTTCTTTTTCCTTTTTTGTGTCCTTTCCATCATTGGTTCCATTACATGACGTCTCTTTTCAGGTGTTTCAATTTGTAAATTCATAGTAAAAATGTATCGGTTTGGTCATCCTATTGCAGAAGATGAACAGCCTTTTGTTGCCCTGCGACTGGGGCAGATCAGTTTCGATTGGTTGCTCAGGAAAAAGGTGTTTTGTGCTATTGTTTTATTGCTGTTTTTATTGGTGGGAGGGGGGCTGTTCTGGGCATTGGAGTGTTCTGGAAATACCTCATTGTGTGTCTTATATTAGGCTCTTTCCCCAGATCATAGTAAAAGAACAATGCATAGTAATGTTTTCTTAGACACGCACAGAAAGTTTTTGGGGATAACACAGCTTGTTATCCCACTGATTCTGTTACAATTTTATGGACCTCTTATCCATTATCATTGGTGAATTATACATATGTTCATCCTCCCCATTCAAGGGTGAATTTGGTTTGGGATATCCTGGCCCTTGCTTGTATTATAGAAAACCGAGAGGGACAGGGTACCCAGGTTGCATGCCCGAAATGTATTGTGACAATCTGTATATTGCTAAACGAAACCTCACTCTGACAGGTTGGCACTATCAAGATCTGACAGTCACTCAAGAGGCGGGTATTTATCCTGCGTGTTGCCCAATAATAAATAGTACTGATGCTTATTTGTATCTCAACTGTTCTGGATTAATAGTTGTAGGAGAGTAGGATCTGCCTCTTATGTTGCCCCCACTTTTTTTCTGATGTTTACACTGGATTGAGGCTCCAGTCTCTTTGGTGGCAGCGGTGGGATTCCAGCTTGCTATTGTTTTACCAGAAAATCTCTATTTGAATTACTAACTGAAAACCACTATAGGTACTTAAGGTACATATAAAGTCAAGCTTAGTATCAATAAGTTCTACTGAACTTAGAGCTGTGTGCCAAGGGATAGCACACCCTTTCTACAGCTCAAGCTAGGATCAGTAGGCCACAAACTAGTGTAGGTAGTACAACACTGCACAACACTAGAATGTCCTTAAAAGGTGGAGCCAGTGGGTCCACCCAGCCTCAGTATAAGGACATGGCTTTCTCTGACTTGAGAGCCATGTGTGTTGAAAGACACCTGAAGCTAGGACAGAGTCCCTCCACACTACACCTGATAGATCTGCTGACAGCAGATGATCTTAGATTGGCTCTAGGAGCTAATGGGTCTGAATCAGGGGGTGGGTCAATTACAGTGTCTGGGTCAGATGATGAAAATCAGAATGACCAGGACTCTGTGATTGAAGGGCCAGGCTCCAAGGGGCCTGAAAAGGACAGAGGAATTCTCCCTAAGAGAACTGACAGAGTGGATGAGAGGCACAGGTCCCCTTCCAGGGAATCTGACCACTCCTATCATTCTGGCAGAGAATTTGTCCATCAGAGGAACTCATACTTTCCCATAAGAGAGACCTCCTCTGAAAGAATGTGCAAACTACTACAGTATGAGGAAGCACGAGTTGCCCTCAGAACCAAGCAGTTGGCACTGGATAGGGAAGCCCTGGAGATCCAGAGAGCTTCTAGAAGAGAGGGTTAGAACCCCTTGGTGGCAGCAACAGTGTCCCTAAAGGCAGGGAATATATTCCAGACCATAGGAACCTGAGCAAGGTTGTTCCTCCCTACCAGAGTGGGGATGATATCCACAAGTGGATAACTGCTATGGAGAGGGCCTGTAGAGTACAGCAGGTCCCCCAAAAGCAGTGGGCAGCAATCTTGTGGCTCTCCTTTTCAGATAAAGGTAGAGACAAGCTCCTCACTGTTAGAGAAGAGGATGCTGATGATTATGAAGTCCTGAAGAGTGCACTAATAGATGGGTTTGGCTTAACCACTGAGCAGTACAGGTTGAAGTTCAGAGACACCCAGAAGGCACAGACTCAGGACTGGACTGACTTTGTTGATTGTGCAACCAAGGCTCTGGAGGGTTGGCTAGTTGGCAGTAGGGTTACTGATTTCAAGGGATTGTATAATCTGATAATGAGAGAACAGATCCTTAATAATTGCCAGAACCAGTTGTTGCATCAGTACCTGGTGGACTCTGATCTGACCTCTCCCCAAGAATTGGGAAAGAAGGCAGACAAATGGGTCAGAATCAGGGTGAGGCAGAAACCCCAGAACCAAGGGGGTGACACCAAGAAGCAAGATCCTAAGGGCTCTGTGTAAGGTGGGGATAAGTCAAAAGACCAGAAGTCTTCACAAGGGACCCAAAAATCTGCATCTGGTGGGGAGTCAGAATCCAACAAAGGAAAAGGCCAAAAGAAGCCCTGGTGCAAATTCTGTAAACAGAAAGGGCACTGGACTTCTGATTGTAACAAGTCCAAAGACCAAACCACCACCACTCCTGCCCCTAAGGCAACTGTTCCCCCTAGCTCAGCTACAGGTGGAGGTGGTACAGAGACTAAGGGTTTAGTAGGGTTGACCCTGGGTTCTGAAGTGGACTCCGACCTAGTCAGAGTACCCACTCAGGCAATGCTGATTTGTGATGGAGACATTGACATGTCCTTCCTAGTAAGCCCCAGTAATCTGGGCAAATACAAACAGCAGCCTGTAATAAATGGCAAACAGGCTTTGGCATTTAGGGACACAGGTGCTAGTGTCACCATGGTGGCAGAGGATCTTGTGGACCCTGGACAGATCATCCTGGGTGAAATGTACCAGGTGACCAATGCGAGCAATGTCAGGACCAACCATAGTCTGGCAGTTGTGAATTTCTCCTGGGGAGGGGTAACTGGCCTCAAGAAGGTTGTAGTCAGTGCAGACCTCCCTGTACAATGTCTGTTGGGCAATGATCTAGAGACTTCAGCCTGGTCTGAAGTAGAGTTATGGACTCATGCTGAGATGT
Organism: Calotriton arnoldi; assembly: GCA_963921515.1. NCBI lineage: Eukaryota > Metazoa > Chordata > Amphibia > Caudata > Salamandridae > Calotriton > Calotriton arnoldi. The sequence continues at coordinate 119,088 of CAWUFW010017871.1, forward strand.
TGGGCATCCCTGCAGAGGTATTTGCTGTGACCAGGTCACAAGCAAGAAAGCATAACACTGAACCAGCTCTGGATCCTGGAACAATGGACCAGATGCTTCCCAAGAGGAGGAGCAGTAGGGTAAAGGCAGTGCCTTCCCCTCTGTCTCAGATCACAGATTCCCCTCCAGAGGGAGGTGAAGCAGATCCTGAAGAAGGAACTGCCCCAGAGGGACTGGAGCCTGATCAGGTTGAGTTCTTGGGGGCAGGGGGCCCTTCTAGGGAAGATCTGAGTAAGGAGCAACAATGCTGCCCCTCTCTTGAACCCCTCAGACAGCAGGCTGCTGCTGAGGCTGCTGGGAGTGCTAGTGGGTCCCATAAAGTTTATTGGGATGAGGGACTCCTCTATTCTGAGGGTAGAGACCCAGCCCCTGGAGCCACCAGGAGGTTGGTAATACCTCAGAAGTTTAGGGGGTTCCTCTTGACCTTAGCACACGATATCCCTTTAGCAGTTCACTTGGGCCAGAACAAGACCTGGGACAGGCTTGTTCCACATTTTCATTGGCCACATATGTCAGGGGACACAAAGGAGTTTTGTCGCTCCTGTGTCACTCTGCCAAGCCAGTGGTAAGGCAGGTGGCACAACAAAGGCCCCCTGATACCACTACCTGTGGTGGGGGTACCCTTTGAAAGGGTAGGGATTGACATTGTTGGTCCCCTTGACCCTCAAACTGCATCTGGGCACAGATTTATCCTGGTGGTAGTGGATCATGCCACCAGGTACCCAGAGGCAATTCCCTGAGGACCACCACAGCCCCTGTGGTGGCAAGAGCCCTCATTGGAGTTTTCTCCAGAGTGGGTTTCCCAAAGGAGGTCATCTCTGACAGAGGTACTAACTTCATGTCAGGATATCTAAAAGCAATGTGGAAGGAGTGTGGTGTAACTTATAAGTTTACCACTCCCTATCACCCACAATGCAATGGGTTGGTTGAACGTTTCAACAAAACCCTGAAGGGAATGATTAAAGGACTCCCAGAGAAGCTTAGGCGGAAATGGGACCTTCTTCTTCCTTGCCTGCTATTTGCATACAGAGAAGTTCCACAGAAGGGGGTTGGTTACAGCCCATTTGAGCTTCTGTTTGGGCATCCTGTGAGAGGTCCACTGTGTTTGGTAAAGAGGGCTGGGAGTTACCTCTCAAGCCCCCAAACAAGATGTGATGGACTATGTGCTTGGTCTCCGCTCCCGGATGGCTGAGTACATGAAAAAGGCAACCAAAAACCTGGAGGCCAGCCAAGAATTACAAAAAGCTTGGCATGACCAAAGGCTGTACTGACTGTATACCAGCCAGGACAGAAAGTGTGGAGTGTTGGAGCCTGTGGCCCCAGCAGCCCTCCAGGACAAGTGGAGTGGCCCCCATAGAATAGTTGAACAGAAGGGAGAAGTCACCTATCTGGTGAATCTTGGAACTCCCAGGAGCCCCCTGAGGGTGCTCCATGTCAACAGATTAAAGCCATATGTTGACAGGGCTGACATGGGCTTGCTCATGGCAACTGATGAGGACCAGGAGGAGGAGAGTGACCCTCTCCTGACCTGCTCTCTCAGAACCCTGATGATGGGTCAGTAGATGGTGTTGCTTTGGCAAGCAGCCTCACTGACCATCAGCAAACTGAGTGCAGACAGGTTCTGCAACAGTTTAGACATATGTTTAGCCTGACCCCTAGTCAGACTACCTGGTGCACCCATGAGGTGGACACTGGAGACAGTCTGCCTGTCAAGAGTAAAATCTACAGGCAACCTGACCATGTCAGGGACTGTTTCAGGACTGAAGTCCAGAAAATGTTGGAGCTAGGTGTAATTGAGCCTTCAGATAGCCCTTGGGCTAGCCCAGTAGTCCTGGTACCCAAGCCTCATACCCAGGGTGGTAAGAAAGAAATGAGATTTTGTGTAGACTACAGAGGACTCAATGCAGTCACTAGGACTGATGCCTATCCCATACCAAGGGCAGATGAGCTGATTGATACTTTGGCCTCAGCCAAGTATCTAAGCACATTTGACCTAACAGCTGGCTACTGGCAGATCAGATTAGCTGATGATGCAAAAGCCAAAACAGCATTTCGACCCCTGGTGGGCACTACCACTTTGTGGTGATGCCCTTTGGATTGAAAAATGCACCTGCCACTTTTCAGAGGTTGGTGAATAAAGTTCTGTCAGGGATGGAAACTTATTGCTCAGCTTATCTAGATGATAATGCTGTCTTTAGTTCCTCCTGGCAGGATCACCTGGTCCACCTCAGAAATGTTTTGGAGGCTCTGCAGAAAGCAGGCCTCACTATCAAGGCCACCAAGTGCCAGATAGGGCAGAGTCAGGTTGTGTACCTGGGCCACCTTGTGGGTGAAGGCCAGGTTCAACCTTTACAGAGCAAAATCCAAACCATAATGGAATGGGTTGCTCCAACCACCCAGACACAGGTGAGAGCCTTCTTAGGCCTGACTGGGTACTATAGGAGGTTTGTCAAGGGATATGGATCTATAGTGACCCCCTTGAATGATCTGACCTCAAAGAAAATGCCAAAAGGTTCAGTGGACAGCTAGCTGTCAAAAGGCATTTGAAGACCTAAAGCAGGCCATGTGCACTGCCCCCATCTTACAGAGTCCAGACTACACCAAAAAGTTCATTGTCCAAACAGATGCTTCTGAGCTGGGTGTGGGAGCTGTACTGTCTCAACTGAATGATGAAGGTCAAGACCAGCCAGTAGCTTTCATTAGCAGAAGGCTGACCCCTAGAGAGAAACGTTGGTCAGCTATAGAGAGGGAGGTCTTTGCTGTGGTGTGGGCCCTGAAGAAGCTGAGGCCATACTTGTTTGGCACTCACTTCATAGTTCAGACTGACCACAAGCCCCTCCTATGGCTTAAACAGATGAAAGGTGAAAACCCAAAACTTTTGAGGTGGTCCATTTCCCTACAGGGGATGGACTATACAGTGGAACATAGACCTGGGACCCAACATGCCAATGCAGATGGACTCTCAAGGTATTTCCACTTTGAACACGAAGACTCAACTGGTCAAGGTTAGTTTAGTGTCCCTGCGTTTGGGGGGTTGTGTAGGAGAGTAGGATCTGCCTCTTATGTTGCCCCCACTTTTTTCTGATGTTTACACTGGTTTCTGGCTATAGTCGGGCTGGGTCCCTGCCAATCAGGGCCCCAGCCTCTCTGTTCTCTCTAAGCGACTTGGAGTGCACTCTAGGTGCACTAGTGATTGGATACTGTGGTACCTTACGAGACCCTAGTATATGGTACCTTAGGTACCAAGGGCATAGGTACTTCACAGGCCTACCAGGGGCTGCAGCATGTATTATGCCACCCCTGGGAAGCAGACTGAATCTGACACCACAGGCCTGCTACTGCAGCCTGGATGAGGTGGTGCTAGCACTCCTCACTGAAATATAGGTTCCCTATATCTCTCCAACACACACATATAACCCTATCAGTCACCCCTAAGGCAGGCCCTATCAATCCTGAGGGCAGGGTGCTTGGCTTCTATGTGAAGGGGTGCCTCTGCCTGAGCAGGGCCCCTCTGCAGCTCTCAGAGTCAACTCTCTGGTGCTGTTTGTGGATGCGGTTAAACCATATACTCTTAAAGCGCATTATATCCTCGCGGTAGAATGCTAACTTTGGTATAGCTGCATCAAAACATGTCGTGTTTGGTGTCAAACGTCTTGGAATACTACCCCCCCCACCAGTCCTGGCGGCGGGGGTAGCATTCCACCCTTCTAGAGGGATAGACATGTACCTACTGTGGAAACACGGTTCAATCCTGAAGAGCCCTGGCATCACAAAATGGATGCCACCAGTCACAGACACTGGGCTGCCCTCCTGCTGATGACCGAAACTCACAGTGGAGGAGGCCCAACAAAAGGTATCCTGTCGCAGGGAGGTTTAACCACCTCCCAGACAGGGTTTAGTGTATTGGGGCTGGGCGGGTGCACTCTTAGAGTGCTTTGAAGTCCTGCACTGGGGAGCAGAAGGCTCCTCTGTGCATATGCCAGTTCAAACCGGCTCAGGGGCTACCTGCCCCTGCTCTGGCATGAAACTGGACAAAGGGAAGTGGGTGTAGCCACCCACTCCCTGACCCTCCCATGGGTGGGGTCATAGAGCTAGTCCCTCCCTTCTTTACAGTATAAGATAGGGAACCCTTGAACTTGTAAGTTAGATATCCCTGGACGACGCTCTGAAGAAGAATCCTGGCCCTTCGACGTTCCACTACCTTTGGAAGACAGAAGAATCTCCCTTGGAGTCAAGGAGTGACTCCCCTGCTTGGCAGGCACCAAAAACTACAAACGACGGTCGCAAACTACGCCGCTCCCGCCGGAGCCCGAAGTCCCTGCAGCCCAAGAAGTGGATTTCCTGACTTCTCCAAGGCCATCGTGAGTCCCCAGCGAAGCTGAGGCAAGTGGACCCCACGAGTGACGAGGAACCGCGACCCCTGGGTACCGTGCACTATTGTCGAGTGCAACCCCTACACAACGTTCTCAGAACCTGTGCTTTGGACCACGTGTGGTCCCAGCCTCCAGCAAGAATCCCTCCGAAGATCAGCGGCCTACACCGTCCCGAGTGACCGTGGGCCCCTGTTGAGTGAATCCGACCGAGGCGTCTTCGCGATCCCTTGCCAGCCGGCTCGTGGGTCCCCTGAAGACTTTTCCTAGAAACCAAAGGGCTCCCCTGGTTGCTCCAGGCCTGCCCTGACTTACCCTTGCTGGGTGAGTCCCTCAGACCTTGCTGGTCTGCGCCATTGCCTTTTCACATTTTGCACGAGACTTGCTGTTACCAAGGCCTGTTGGCTCCAACCGAGTTGCCGACACCACCGTAAGCTGCAGACATCGTGGCACACGCCGAATCCAGCTCCTGGTTGTCGTCGACGCCTCCTGGACCTCGTGGCTGAAGAGTCAAGGCAACCGTGAATGACCTGAATCCTGCGACGACGGTGGGCATTCATCTTCCTTGCCCCGAGTCACTGCCAAGTGACTTTGAACACTGTCCCCTCTGCTTTCAGGTCATCCTTCTACCGAATCCAGGCTTGGATTCCACCGGACACTTCTCCAAGTCATCACAAGCAGCAAGTCTTCTTTGTTCGCCATTGAAAACGACGCCGCGACCCGACACCAAAGGACACCTGTGCACCCGGCTTCCCTGGGTGAGGTAACTCCAGCACTACGGTGCTCCTGTGGAGTGTGGGCCCTAGAACTACTTACCCTGTAAGTGACTTGCTTGTAGGTTCACCAGAAGTATCCTAAAACTCTTATTTTCCCCGTGCGATTCTCGCACTGACTCGTACAGGGTTCGCGGCTGTGTTAGACACACCGCGTCCAACTCCCTTGTAAATCTACCAGTAACCGCGTCCTTCGACTCGGACTGACCGATCGGTGTGTTCGCCTCGAACACGCCAGGGGCCTGTAACATTGATAACTCAATCGCGTCCGCTTACATAGACTCGTACAGGACTCGCACTAGTGTCTGATCACCGCGTCCGTCCCCTGTGGGTCTCCTACAACTACCTGGGTGGTTCTCTGGGGGTCCCTCGATTCTATGTGCTCTAGACCCCGGTCTAGCCAAGATAAGATTGTCATATTTACTGTGGTAACTTATTCTGATAACAATTGACTTGTACATATGTTCCTGACTTCTAATCTCATAAAGAGATTAGTAGAGAGTGTTTATTAATAAATACATATATATTTGATATATATACCTGTGAGGTGTCTTTTCATTTGGTGATTCAAGAGATTGTGTGGTAAAACAAGCTGCTTTACATTCCTTCAAGACTTAGCCTGAAGGCTGCTCTCCACAGCTACCACTAGGATAGCTTTCTATAAAATTTGTCTTAAACCTATCTACCATAAGAGTCGAGGTGTACTGGTGCAAGGTGTCCACTTTAATTAGTGAACAGCATATACCAGGCCAACTTCTCACAATAGTCTACAAAAACATACTGCGTTTAGGAAGAAAGGATGATCCCAGTATGCAGGGAATGTATACTAGATATGCTCCATTGGATTATCCGGGTCCCCTTCATGCACACCCACATTTTTAGTTTTTATCAAATGGTACATATTCTTTTTTTTTTTTAAATAATTTTTATTGAGAGCGCAGGCACAGTAATAAAACATTACATTGGTTTAAAAGAGATGTAAGAAATAACAAAGATATAAGAATTGACAAAATCATTTGGAACAAGAAAAATACTTAATAGCCTTTAGAAAATACCATATCATTGAAAACTATTTGAGAAGAGAAAAATAGTAAAAAATAAATACATCAACATAATAAATGAATATTTTACATAAGAGAATGTCTCAATTTCATTTGTTTGTTTTTGTTTTATATAAAAAGAAAAGAAGAGAAGAAAGAGGGGGAAAAGGGGAAAGAGAAAGAGGAAAGAAAGAAAGAGGAGGTAGATAGATAAAATATGATAAAAGTATTAGGAGAAGGATCAGTGTAAGGATAGAAAAGTGGTTCAAGCTAACCATAATAAATCGGATTTAATCTTTTGAAATACAGAGGAAATCAAGTTCCACCCAAAAAAAAGGATAGTTTAGAATTGTCTTTCCAACAGGTTAATGTAACTTTAAAAGCAAGAGCGATAAAAAGGTCGAATAGAATAGTCTTTGAGGGGAGATGATCAAAATCAGTAGTTATGGTTCCCAAAAGGATATTGTGAATAGCAAATGGGATATTACATGAAAAAATCAGTAAACATTTCGACCATATAGCTTTCCAAAATTCATATACATTAGGACAATAATAAAGTAAATGAGTCAAAGTACCTTCAGAAGAGAGACATGACCAACACAAGGGAGAGATAGAATGGTCAATTTTGTGCAAAAATCGGGGAGTAACAACCACTCTGTTATATATGAAATATAGGGACTGTGTAATGTTGGCAGCTTTATAGGTCTTAAAAATCTTCTGCCACATTCGATCCCATTGCTGGACAGAGAGCGATTGAGATAGATCTTTTTCCCATAGTAATTTGATAGAAGATTTATTCCTTGTATTAATGGGGGAGGACAAAGTTTTGTATATGAAAGAAGCCCTTGGAGTGGAATCCAAAATGACATTAAATAAGGGTGTAACAGAAGTAACAGAAATAACATCAGAGTTGGAACTATTATTCATCAAAAAGGATTGAATTATAGGGAATAATGTGTTTATATTGTTGAATACAAGAATCAGGGAGGCCAAATTTCACTTGTAGTTGGAGAAATGATAACATTGAATTATTGACTATCAAATGATGCACATAAAAAATACCCTTTTCTTTCCAGTGCTTGAAGTAAAAAGTTTTGTGGCGAAATTTAATATATTTATTATACCATAAAGAGGAGGTCAAAAGGGATTGATAAAAGTCAAGTCCTTGGGTAAAAAGCGCATGTAGTAATTGCTGAGAATACTTTAAAATAGGATATTTGGAAATGAAAGTACAGTTGGTCATAAAAGCAACAGCCTGAAAGGAAAAGTCATGTAACAGTGAACGTTCAAAAGCAACCCATGTTGGCATAGGAGAGTCATGATAATCCTTAGACATAGCATAGAATTGACGGATTAAGAAGGCAGTGTGATATAATTTAAAATCAGGAAAAGGTACACCAACCTCTGATTTTGGTCGAATTAATTTAGATAAAGCAATACGAACACATTTGTTATTCAAAAGGAATTTTGTACAAATAGAAATAATTTGAGAAAAGTAATAGTTAGGGATTTTAAAGGGTAACATTGAGAGTGTAAAAAGAACTTGAGGGACAATCATCATTTTAATAGTGTCTAGCCTGCTCCACCAGGATAAAAATAACGGGGACCAGGAAGACATCAATTTTTGAAGCTTAAGTTTTAAGGCAATGAAATTATGAGCTAATGTGTCCGGTATGTTGGAGGAGAACCATATATCTAAGTATGTAATCTTTTGGGAACAGCAAGTCAAGCTAGTTTTATCAAACATATAACGATAACAGGATGAGTTTAGTGGTAAAATCTCAGTTTTAGAGAAATTTAGTTTGTACCCAGAAACAGTAGAATATAAAGCAATCTTTTGTATAAAAGGGTCTAGGGAATTGCAGGGATTGGACATGTAAATTAGGATATCATCTGCATATGCAGAAAGCTTAATTTCATGAGAGTTGAGTTTAAAACCAGTTATATCAGGGTTATGTCCAATACGTTCAAGAAAGTGTTCTAAACAAAGGAGAAAAAGTAATGGGGAAAGAGGACAACCCTGTCTAGTGCCTCTTTGTAATTTAAAATAGGGAGAGAAATGGCCATTAACATTAACATATATTGCCAATTGATGCAGTCGAAAGCCTTTTCAGCATCGAGTGAGAGGGCAGCTAAAGGAGATGAGTACTTTTTCCCAAGGGCGAGGATATTAGAAAACATTCTAGTGTTGTCAGAATCAAGTCTACCTTTAATAAAAACCAGCTTGATCCGGCTTTATAAGGAGTGTAATGACATTTTCCAAACGAGAAGCTAAAATCTTTGCAAAGACTTTACAATCATAGTTAATTAGTGAAATGGTCCGAAAATGTTTACATAAGGTAGAGTCTTTGTCTGGCTTGGGAATCACGACAATGAGGGCCTCTAAAAAAGAACCACATGCTTTAGAGTTAGAAAAGAATGAGTTAAAAAACTCCAATAGTTTAGGGGCAAAAATGGTGGAAAAGGATGAGAGTAGTTCAATGGAGAAACCATCTGGTCCAGGAGCTTTGGCCTTTTTTAAAGACTTAAGAGCATCAGTAATCTCCTGAAGGGAGATATCTCTCTCAAGGGGTAAGAGAGTGTCAGATAGGGAAGGGGGTTTAGGGATACCCAGGAAAAAAGTCTCAAAATCCTTTTCAGAAAAAGTCGTATCCTCTGTATATAGTATTTCATATAAGGACTGGAAGGTATTTACAATTTCAGAATCGGAGGAGAAAGTTTTATTGTTCTGTTATATATAGGGCCAATAGTTTTATGTTCTGATTTGATTTTTAAATAGATGGCTAACATTTTCCCACGCCTTATTTTGGCCTCCATGAAATTTAGATTTAATTTTAAGGAGAATATTACAAGCATCGACGGTGGCAATCATATTCAAGGTAGACTTGTCTTTAATCAGTTCTTGCAAACTTGAGGAGGATATTGAGGAGAAATAGTTGTGTTCTAAAGTCTTTATCTTTTGAAGGGTTGCGTGATATTCAGTATTTAGTCATTTCTTTTTTCTTGCAGAGTATGCAATAGTAAAGGCTCTAAAAGAGGTTTTAAAGGCATCCCAATTGTTATGAACAGAAGTATCCGTGGATTGATTAAAATGAAAAAAATCATTAATAAAGGAGGTCGCTTCTGAAATGAAGGTTTGGTCTGAGAGAAGGGAATGATTAAAACGCCAACGGCCTTGTTTGTAAGTGTTGAGGAACATCTCAAAAGAGAAAACACAGGGGCATGGTCAGAAATAAAAATAGAACCAATTTCAGAGGAATGTATAGAAGGGAGCAATGATTTAGAAACTAAAATATAATCAATACGGGACATAGTGTGGTGAACATTTGAAAAAAAGTAAATTCACTAGCGTCAGGATTACATGTTTTCCATACGTCATAGAAAAGGCGAGAGGCGATGGCGGATTGAAATGCCTTGTGAGCTTTATCAGGTTTAAATTTACATTTAGATTTTGTATCAGAGAAAGGATCTAACCAATCATTGAAATCACCGTCAACAATTATGTTGGGGATAGAGGATAGTTTCAATTTAATACAATGCCAAAATTGGGGATCAGTATTGACAGGACCATAAATGTTGATTAAAGTGACTTGTTTTTTTACATATAATGGCATCAACCAAAGCCCATCGCCCATTCGAATCACATTCAGTTGAAAATATTTGTGCATTTAGGGACTTATGAAATAGAATAGCAACACCACCATGACGATTAATAGCAGGAGAAAAAATAACCTGATTAACCCATTGATGTTTGAGCTTAAGTGACTCCACATCATTACAGTGAGTTTCCTGTAAAAAGGCAACATGTGCATTGAGTTTGGATAAATGAGACAATACCTTTTGACGCTTGACAGGATGACCTAGACCATGCACATTCCACGAGACAACGTTAAACAAGATGTAGGATGAGGGGGAACATACGAAAACAGGAACAACAAACTGCAGGACCAATAAAAAAGAAAGAAAAACAACATTTAACCATCATCAAATAATGGAAGACAGAAGTAGTTGTAATGGAAAGAGAATAAAGGCAAAGAAAAACACTCATACGTATGAAGAAATAGTGATAAAGGAAAACCATGAAGAGAAATATCAAATAGAAGGAGAGGTGGGAAAAGGGAGAAGAGGAATAAGATGAAAAAGGAAGACAGATCAAGGAAAAAGATCCAGATCTGAAATACAGAGGTTAGGAAGTAAGTTGGGAGCATGTTAACACCAGAAACAAGAACGGTGACAGATAAAAGTAAGGACTACGAAAGTTATAAAGGAGGCAGCCATAGGGTTGAAACTTAAAAAGCGGAGAAAAGCAAGATAAAGTAAAAGAAGACTATGGTATGAATTAGAGTTACTAATATTGCTATGATAGAATATAAGAAAAAAGATCAACAGAGAAGGAAAGAAATTGGTGAAGAGAAAAGTGAGAAACTTAGAAGATATTAGTTAGAAATCTCCATGCTACGACTCGCAATGCTTTGCAAAAATGTTTTCAATTTCACTGGATCCTCAAATGACCGGGAAGTGCCCTCATAGGTAATCTTGCAATGACAAGGATGGAGAATGCCATACTGAATGTTCAAATGTCTCATCTGAGGACGGAGAGCTAAGAATTCCTTACGACGGGAATTAGTTGCATTTGAAACATCTTGTTATTTGAACAAATTATGGCCAGACCAAATAAGACGACGTTTTAGCTTAGCCGCATTTAGGACACGCATCAAGTCAGTGAATTCCAGAAAGAGAATTATATTCCCACGTGGTTTGGAAGAGTGAGATTGAAGACGTCCTAAACGATGTGCACGCTGGATGTTAGGTGGTCGCGTAGCAGGAAGATCCAGAAGATCTGAGAGGAACCTCTTCAGGAAGACCAAGAGATCAGGACCTTCAACGTTTTCTGGAAGACCATAAAAACGTAGGTTATTCCGCCTATTACGATTTTCAAGGTCTTCGGTGTGTAACTTAAGTTTGTGAAGTTCTTGTTCTAGCATAGGTATTTTAGTAGACAAATCTTGAAGGTCTCCCACACGTTGTTCCAATTCCAACATCTTCTCTTCCATAACAATCCAGCGGTCTTCGATTTGTTGAAATGTTTCGTTGGTAGCGACCATGAAAGGTTGTAAACCATGTACTTCATCCAAGATCGAGTCCAGCACAGGGTTATTGGATGATAAAATAGGGGCAGGAGGGTCGTTTTTTGCTCTCTTTGGCTTGGTGCCTGAAGAAGATGGCTTAGTTGATGAATGCAGTTCACTAGTCATCTTTACAGTTAGATAGGTGATTTATTAACACAAGAAACTGGATAAACTGGCCCAGTGAAGTAAATAAGAGGTCACAAAAAACTATTATCAACACTGTATAGATGCTGTCAAATTTAGTCCTCAGTATTGATGATAAAAGGGCAAATCCAAGTAAAAGGGCACAAAAAGTCATTAAAATAGCTTGCCCAGATGATTATAGTAGTCACCAAAAGTGAGAAGAAAAAAAAAGAATATATTTAGCTGATTGGGAATCGTAAGGGATCAGATTCACAGATTCCAGTAGCCAGGATCCAAAAAGGCAGGTATGGAGAAGTTCCCCTCTGAAGTTGGTGAGAGTAACTAAAAAAAACAACATTAATGCCTATAAGCAGGTGTTAATGACAAAAACATGGGGAAAAGCGGTGAATGCGATCAGCGCCAATTCAAAATGGCGGCCGGTCGCGTCTATGAGGAAAAATTACTGCCTCGGCGTAAGGGGCTAAAAAAGCATTTTAAGCTTTCAAAAAATGGCAGAAATACTTACCGCCGCCATTCCCCGATACATTCTGCATTTGTTGACAGGAATGCGGTGAAAGGGAGGCTACGACATCAATGAAGGCTCCGCGCCCGCGACGGAGCTCAGGTGGAAAGCGCCATCTTGGTTTGGCGTGGGAGCCACGCCCCCAAATGTTATATATTCTAATATGTACAACGGCACAGAGGATGTGGCTTTGGGAATGGTGTTACCTCTTGGGGTACCTTGCAAGTATAGTAAACCAAATGTAAGATGGGTAAAAAGAACATTGACCAAGGAGTTTTGTGAGGGCGTTTCCGATTTGGAAGTTAATAATTATAGTAATGGTATCACTTTTGGATATATCCTTTCCTCTATTATTACATTTGGTGGTACTGCCATGGTCAGGGGTGAATGAGCTAGAGAGTATTTTGGGTGCAAACTGCAAATTCTGTCCAATTCTACAGGGGCAGCTTTACGTGACATCACCACTCAGTTGGAAAGTATGCGCATATACTTTGAGCAAACGAGATATGCAGTCGATTTTATTTTAGCAAAGAATGGTGGTGCATGCGCAGTAATAGGAGAGCAGTGTGTGGTCAGTATCACGAATATGGAAAGGAATATCACTCAGCATATTTTAGACATCTTGGAAAATGTCCGAGGAATGGAGAGCGGTAACCTGAGTTGGTCTTTGTTTGGTGGTTGGGGTTGATTTCTCGAAAAGGTGATATATTTCATTGTACTCTTAATTTGTTGTTGTGTTTTGATTCAGTACCTCCCTTTATGTTGCTCGTATTGTACCACTTTCCTCTCTCCCAAAAGAGTTTCAATTCATGATACTAATGCGACCATCATGCTTCAAAAAGAGCTTGATACTATTATGCAAATTGACGAAGGTGTTTTTGATTCAACTACTTCCCTTTTAGGTTCTGCTCCTGATGTTACTTGTACTGCTGATGTTTAATGGTATCTTCTTTCATGTGTTTGCTATGCATGTATATATCTATTCATTTATGATATGTTGTTGCTTGTATTTTATATTGTCCTTACTTTTTGAATTGTAAAGACCCTATCCTTATAGCATGAATAAAAGCATTCTTTAGCTAATGAATGCTAAAAGGAGGGTCCGATAGAATTGACACGTCTTACTGCCATATTATTCGTATTTTACCTGATAATATGTTAGCATTCATGTAGCTATTTTGTAATAAATCCTTGCTGTATGCATACGTAATTAGTAAGTGCAGATGTTATGTAAGTTAGGTTGACATCTATGCCACCATTTTAGCTCTCGAAGACGCCATCTTGTATTATAATCGAAACTGTTACTTGATCATTTACGAGAAATGGTCCTTGGTAAGTTTTGTTTCTCAAATGCTGAAACTTGCTCATTAACGCATGCTTTTTCTGTTACATAGAGGCCTTCTCCCACCTTTCTAGCGGGGAGGATAGGCCAGATGACCTTGGGTAGTAGATAGCTTGTGCCAGGCTTCAGGAATCGAAACTTATGTTCTGTACCCCCATTGTATTATGACCAACCAGTGTTTTTTTTCTTAGTAGGCGGGTCCTTGTGGGCTCCGCAAGACACATAATGTAACTTTATGCTTGCTAGAGTCAGTCCCTTGTCAGCCATCATAGGAGGCTGGTCTGATTGGACTCCACTGCAGTGTATTTAGTGAATAAACTAGTTTGTTGGTATTCTCTACTGCGTCATCGACTCTTCATTTCTTGGAAGGCTAGAGGAGGTCAAGAGTGACCCGGGTGACCCTTGTGGGCCACTTCCTTCAATGCCCCTCCCATCTCTTCCCACTGAAGAACTAGCTCTACTAAAGAGCGACATAACGAATGAAGAAGTAGCTCAGGCTGTCAGAGGACTTCCAATAGAGCTCTACAAGTTGGTGACCAATTAGATAGCCCCCTACCTGACAGACATGTATGTTGAGAGTCGAAAAGTAGATAAGCTTCCTGCTGACCAGTGATTGGCCACAATAGTTGTCATCTATAAAGAAGGTAAACCAAGAAATAGCTGCTCCTCATATTGTCCCATCTCTTTGCTCAACGTAGAAGTTAAAATCCTAGCCAAACAACTTGCCACATGCTTAATACAGATTATCCCGAAGTTAGTACATCCCGATCAGTCTGGCTTTATGCCGGAAAGGAATACTACACTCAATCTTCGCAGACTTCATGGGGTAATGAGACGTGTGGAAACGTTAAGGGAAGATGCAGTGGTGATGTCCCTAGATGCCAAAATGGCATTTGATACCATTGAGTGGTTTTACTTATTTGCAGTTCTGAATAAGAGCCCCTCGCATCATGGATTCGCATAGATCCACTGATAAGGGGACTTCATTAGACAGGAGACTGGGAAGATCGAATTTCTCTCTATGCGGACGACATACTTCTATACCTGGCTTCACCCAAAACCTCGATAAATAGAGTAATACTTATATTCACCAATTTTCGGAAGTACTCGGGCTACACAATTAATTGGACAAAGTCAATAATTTACGTACTGAGAGAGGAGTCACCCCCTCTACCCAGGGTTTGTGAGGCAATGATGGCCATGGAAGGACATATACATCACAACTGATCCTGCGCGGTTTTACGACCGAAACCTTTTGCCTCTATTACAATGTTTGAAAAGCGATGTGCGACACTGGAAAACCCTCCTACTGTCTTTATTGGGATGCACCACTCTATTTAAAATGATGGCGCTCCCACACTTCTTATATATATTGCAAAACACACCATCTCCGGTCCCAACCTCTTATTTTAAAGCCCTAGAAAGTGAACAGAGAGAACTCCTATGGCTCAGGAAGCCGCCTCGAATTGTCACACAGAAGTCGGTAAGGGGGTGGTATGATGGGGGATAGGGCTCCCCAACATATGTAAATATTATTGGGCAGCACAGCTAACAACTATCAATTATTGTGTATATCGACCGTATGACGAACCAGGATAAAGAATGGACAAAATGGTTTTGCCCGGAGGGAGATATGAGAGGGCACTTTACACCACACCAGCACGATTACGCCTCACAGGCCCCACTAAGCACACAGTTCCCGTCTTGCATGCAGTAAATAAAAGCCTGGGCTGGGCAAAAATGATTACACAGGCCACCCCATTATGGGACACATAACGGCTGGGGATTCTGAGGGAAGTCAAGGGATTCGATAGTTGGGATTTCATAGGCATCTCCTTAGGAGGTGATTTGTGGTCACAGGGAGGGGTAGTCACTTTTACTCAACTAAAATGAGAGTATGACCCAGCTGCCACAGAAATGTTTAGATACATTCAAATTAGACATGCTCTCCAAGCGGCAATTCCCAAGGGGGAGGTACTCCCAGAGTCCTCTCCATTGGAAGATAGAATTCTAATTGACTATATGAACCGAAAGCGATCTCTTTGACCTACCAAAAACTGATTAATAATGCTCCTGACTTCCTTTCCCAACTACGATTGGAGGCAGGACATGGAGGAGCTGGATGATGAAGATTGGCAGGAAGAGCTGGCCTCCCGAGGGAAGTAGCAATTTCTTCTAGGTTCAAATTAGTGCAACTTAAAATTCTCCACAGAGTGTACCTCTCATGCCACACACTAGTCGGAATTGGCTACAGGACAGATCCAAAATGTAGGCGACAATGTAACCAAGAGGGCACGTTTTTTCATATAATTTGGAATTGCGTATACATTAAAAGATATTGGGGAGAGGTTATACGCTGTCTAGGGGAGGTGTTGGGGACAAGATTGGAGCCAGAGGCCAAATGATGCCTCCTGAACATATGGGGTGCCAGAGATTTAAAGAGCAAAGAAAAGACCGACTAGTTACATTTAATTTACAGGCTCTGGGCACATGTAGTGCACTTTAATAGGGACATATAGGTAAATCAAATACGCCAATTGAGGATAAGCCAATGTTACCCTGTTTAAAGTTTAGAGCACATGCACTTCAGCACTGGTTAGCAGTGGTAAAGTGCCCAGATTCCTAAAGTCAGCAAAAACAGTCAAAACAAGAGGCCTGAAGGCAAAAAGTCAGGGGAAACCACGCCAAGGATGCCAGGTCTAACACATGCCCCCCCAGCGGAAAGTAGGGTGAGCTACCCGCCCCCTTGGAAGTTCTCTTCACTAAGGCGGAAGAACCTGGAGAGACCATCAGCAATTGCGTGGTCTGTGCCAGGGCGGTGTTCCACTGTTATGTTATGTTAATTTGACTTGATATAGCGCACAAATCGCCCGAGGGCATCTCGGCGCTGTTGCGGAACACAATCAAGAAACGGAGAGGGTATTTAAAATAAGTAGGCTTTGAGTTGTTTCCCAAATTTACAGTAATTTGGACAGGAACGAACGTGAAGAGGTAGCTTGTTCCAGTACACAGGGACAAGATAGGAAAATGCCTTTCCACCGCTACATGCTAGACGAATGCGGGGGGCCTACAACAGGGCTTTAGAGCAAGATCTTAGATTACGGCAGGGAGCATAAGCTTTTATTCTTTTCCGCAGATAAAGCGGACCTTTACCCTTTAAGGCGTTATATGTAAGACAGCAGATTTTAAAATAAGAGCGTTTCTTCACTGGCAGCCAGTGTAGTTCTTTCAACAGAGGCGCTGAAGAAGTGCCAGAAGGGCAGTTAAGGACAAGCCTGGCTGCCGTATTTTGGACGACCTGAAGTTTAGAGATCAGCGTTTCACTGACATCTGCCAAAAGGGCAATGCCATAGTCTAGTCTGCTTGTTACTATGGCCTGAACCAGAGTTCTACGGGCAGAAATAGGAAGGTAGTGGAAACTTCTGTGCAATAGGCATAGGTTGTAGTAACATGTACCAGTGGTGGCCAGAATGTGCTCTCTCATTGTAAAGGCTTGGTCCAATTTTATCCCCAGATTCTTTACTGCTTGTTTGGGCACGGGAGTGGCACCCAGTTGATGAGGCCACCAATCATCAGCCCAGATGGAAGAGGCTTTACCGATCAGCATGATCTCTGTCTTGTCTGCATTCAGCTGGAGATAGTTCTCGTTCATCCAGTCTGAGATGGCTAACATGCCTGAGGAGAAACGCTCTTTTTCCACCATCAGGTCATGGCCCGGTGTAAACATCAGCTGGGTGTCATCCGCGTATGAGATTATATCAAAATCAAAGCTCTCTGCAATCCCAGCCAAAGGAGCCATGTAGATATTAAACAAGGTGGGGCTCAAACATGAGCCCTGCGGAACACCCTTGTTTAAGATTATCTTGCGTGAAGAGTAATGGCCGGGGATGACAGTTTAATGTCTGTCTGCCAGAAAATGGTGGAGGCATTTAAGTGCCTGGCACTGAATACCGATTTCTTGTAGCCTTTCCATCAGCTTCATGTGGGAAATAGTATCAAAGACCAAGGAAAGGTCTAATAATACAAGTATCACTGGGTTTCCTGCATCCACTCCCAGGCGCAGAGAGTCGGTCACTGCCAAGAGCGCATTCTATGGGCTGGGCGGAAGCCGAATTGGGAGGGATCGAGGATATGATTAAGTTCGAGATAGGAACTTGTTGTTTATTAATCAGACCTTCAAGCTGTTTGCCCAGAAGAGGTAACAAGGATATAGGGCAATAGTTACTCAGAGATTTTTGGTCCAGCGTAGGTTTCTTTAAAATGGGATGTACGCTTGCCGCCTTCCACTCTGGCGGGATAGTACCTGTTTCGATTGAACAATTAAAAATCTCTAAGATCACTGTGGCACAGAGCGTAGCCAGCAAGGACATTATCTTGGGTGGACAGATGTCCAAGGGCGAGCCAGACTTCGCTGACACCAAAGAATTGTGGATTTCTTCCATAGTGAAAGGCTCGAAACTATCTAAAGTATGAGATGTAGCATTTGACTGATTAGCCTTGGAGGTAGGGATCCCCGAGTCTTGATGGGAGGCAATATTAAATTTGGTATAAATGTGGGAGATCTTATCCTGGAAGAAATTGGCCAGTGAACCACAAAAAATCTGGGATTCGGAAAGGGACTGAGTGCGCGCCTGAGGAGTAATAAAATCATGCACTATATTAAAAAGAGCTTAGGAGGAGTTCCCTGCCCGGTCGATTTGATTGATAATAAAAGTACGCCTAGCAGATTTGATGTTATGGTGGTAGCAGGACAAAGCTTGTTTATACTGATCATTATCTTGAGGTTCTGTTCTTCTGCGCCAGCGCCTCTCTAGATTCTTGCACTTTGATTTTTCTATTTTTAACTCTGGCGAGAACCAGGGGTCCAAACGTCGGTGATAAGTGGAACGGTAGTTTTTATGAGGGACGGTTACGTCCAATGCTACCGTTAAAGTAGAGTTAAAAAACTCCAATAACTCCAAAACCTCTGGATTACTTTGTGGCAGGCTCAGGTGAAAAGCTTGCCAGAAAGCTTCAAGAGTGAGTATATGCCACGGTCCATAGGTATCGCAATCTACTATTCCTTGTTTTTGACAAGGGGTGAGGGGACTGAACATCAAAAGGGATTAGATAATGGTCGGTCCAAGTGAGGGGTAGTGGTGACTTACAATCCAAACGTTCAATATTGGAGAATAATAAATTGAGTGAGTGGCCAGCTATATGTGTAGGACCTCTGATTCTCTGGGTGAGTCCTAGTGTCTCTAGGTCCGTTAATAGCTTCATTACTTCTGGGTTAGTGAGGTCCTCCCTGTGGAAATTAAAGTCGCCTAGGAGAAGAAATTTCTTTGAGGCTAGGACATACGTGGCTATATGTTCCACCAGCTGTTGACTAAAGTTGGTCTTAGACCCAGGGGGCGGTAGATCAGAGCTCCGTTCCAGCTGTCAGTTGCGGAGACTTTTATCTTAAAAATGCCTAACTCCATAGAGTTGGAGATAATGGTTGTGCTCCATGTCACATTGATTGTGTTTTTAAAAACTATGGCAATACCGTCACCCATTTTTAAGCCTCTATCAAGTTTAATAAGTTTATAATTATCTGGAATAGCTAGCATGATAGCTGGGAGATCAGAGGGATTTAACCATGTTTCTGTTAAAAAACAAATGTCCGGAGACCCGGAAGTGATTACGTCCCATATTTCAGTTGCATGCTTAGGTAATGACCTTACGTTGCACAGAATACTTTTTAGATCATACTCAATTATGGTCGGGCTGGGGTCCTTCCCAATGCAGTTCCCTAAATCGTTGTTACTTTGAAAATGACAATTATAGCAGGCCACCGGGCCCTCTAGTGTATGGGGGTAACTATTAGTACATAGGAGTTGTTGTGTTGTGCTAGTCTTATTCTGTACTGTCAGTTGTAAAGTCCATTCCCTGTAGGGAGATGGACCACCGCAACAGTTTGAGATTCTCACCCCTCATTTGCATTAACCACCTGAGGGGCCTGTGGTCTGTCTGAACCTGAAAGTGAGTCCCAAACAGGTATGGCCTTAGCTTCTTCAGTTCCCAGCCACTGCAAAGGCTTCCCTCTCTCTTACAGTGGCGGCTGGTGACATTTGAAAGTGGTGAGGCGTAAAATTATTGTCATACTGCACCGCAGCGAGCGAGCGTAGCGAGCGAGCCGTGAACAACTTACAGGGGGTTCGGGGGGGTTCTCTCACAAGGAAAGAACTTGTGCGCAAAATTTAATGCTCCGGCAGCCGAGTCTCAGCGATGGCCCCAGGAGCAATCCGGCAAAGTCACAGAGGGAGGGTAGTATGAATCCCCAAGGAACAACCGGCTCAGGAGTGAAAACGTGCTGTTTCAAAGAGGCTCGGGGATGACCACCAGGGAGGGAAAAATCTACCTGTCCCCAAATGAACCAGGCTCAGGCGGCCTGGATGGTGACCGGACTCGCCGGTAGACAGCGGTGACTGGCAGAGTCCAGACCGCCACAGATAAGAAGTCGGCCACGTACCGGGTGTGGTAAACTCCACCCCAGCTCATAAATGTGTTTTTGCAGGGGCTGGAAAACTCTAGCATACGCATAACCGAGGCCTAAAAGACACCAAGGTCTTAACAAAAGTGTAAAAACAAGCCAACCCCTGACCTCAACCATCACTGCGCCTCTCCCTGCCACCCACCCCTTTCGGACAATCCTCTGCTGACGTAGTGCAGCTGTCTCTGCTCTCACAAAACACACATTAAAAAAAACACTTGCAATTAAGTTTCATGTTTGCGGTTAGAATTCATTTGCATGTACAGGTAAGCTCACAACAAAGGTCAGCTTCGCAGTCGTGAGTTTAGAATTGCAGTCCAGTTCGAGGAAGAGCAGACCAACGAGCGTCTTGCTGTTTTTCTCACAATGTTCGAAGAGGAGAGATAACCTAGAAAGTCAGTCCAGTTTATCATTTGAATGTTCCCTGCTCCGCGTGCGCAGTTGGCGACCTGCCTGGGGGCATGGTGGTACTCTGTCTCACAGCAGCCAGAGCTCTTAAAATACTGATTTGCCACTCTTAAGTGAGAGTTTTTAAAGGTCTGTCATGCGTGTACACTAGAGTAACTGGATTAAACCAGACATACGGACTCTGATGCTGCAGTTTCATTTGCTCATCTTAAAAGTTTGAAGTCTACTTCTCTTGTGTTTTTTTTAATTCTCTCCGGTCGAGGCCACTCGTAGTAGCTCACAGTCATAAATTGCACTCTGTAAGAAGCAAGCGCCGCAAATATGTACAGAAGTCAAAGAGAGAGTGGGTGGAAGGGGGGAGGGAAAGGAAAGAATAAAGCATTGCGAGGGAAGAAGGAAGATGATTGTATGGGTGAGAGGGAAGGAGAGAGAACAAGCATTGGCATAGCCAATAGGTCTCGCCTTCGGGACCTTATAAGTGTATAGCCATGCAGCATTATATCCTGGATGCTGTACCGCCAGGGATTAAAGAGCTATACAATTACTAAACACTTTTAGTGTTATTTTTACAGTGTGTGTCTCAGGATGCTCTATTCCAGTGTGTGTGGCTTATGCCTGACCACACTAAGAGCACCCTATGAATAATGCACTGTTTACAGTCTGCCTGGCTGCACTGAGCATAACATGATAACAAAAAGGTGAGTACAAGCACAGTTCTTCAACATTGTGACAGCTTTATTCCAACTAACGACACTGTACAGTAATGTCCCTTTAACAAGATACATTTCTGTGAAGTGCATCTCAATGGAGAAACCTGTTCTGATCCTCTCTGCCTCAGCAAGTTCCCAATCACAGCTTCATTTCGTTGGCAGGTATGCAGTGGCAGACCGATCGGTGTAAGTAATGTGTGGTGGGTGCAAAGTATGCAGACATAGCTGTTTGTTAGGCAGACAGCAGGCAGAGACAGTGAGGGGCCAAGGAAAGCAGGAGCTGTGTCATGCCCAGAAAGGAGGCAGCAAGCGCTGTGTGACGGTCTGGAGACATTGTGGGG
Organism: Calotriton arnoldi; assembly: GCA_963921515.1. Classification (NCBI taxonomy): domain Eukaryota; kingdom Metazoa; phylum Chordata; class Amphibia; order Caudata; family Salamandridae; genus Calotriton; species Calotriton arnoldi. The sequence goes on from CAWUFW010017871.1 coordinate 140,400, forward strand.
TGTGGAATGGGGGAATGGAACCAGAAGGAGGCGGAGATCTGAGGTCCGGGCAGCAGAGAGATGTTCCGTGTTAGGAGGGAAGGAGGGGCAGAGAACGCCGTTAGAGGGGACTGTGGGGATGGCTTGGAAGTCTGATAGTGCTGCGTAATGCAGGGGCAGGAGGAAGGGACGATAGTGCCATTGGCAGGAGGCAGAGCAGCTGCAGACAGTGTTGGGTAATGTGCAGTTTGATGAGCAGGCAGAGAGAAGAGCAGGCACATATTTAGAAGTACTAAGCCGAAGCATCCGCTTTGTGAATTCCCCCCAGCCCCCCTCCACATTTCGGTTGAGCCTCCCACCCACTTATTGTGCGCAGTAAGTCTAGGGAACCCTCCAGTCTGGGAGATGGGATTATAGGTTTAGTTCAAACAATGATAGAAGCACAAGCTGTAGGATGGGTGCATCTCTGCCCAATGTCTGCTTTGCTTGTAGGGTGACAGATGGACCCAAGCAGGCATGGGTTACATAAAAGGGGGTGTGCGCTGCAGTGTTTATATAACCCACGCACGAAGTGGTGTCACTGGGCAGTGCTGGTCTTCAGTGCACTTGGTAGATAGCAGGAAGAGCTGGTACACAAGAGGCCCTTGAAGGGTTCTATGCTGATTTCAGTACATGCCCTTGTGTCACAGCAGAGAATCCAGCTCCACGGCGGGCGCACGAGGGTTTTTTACGAATGATGCACACTCAGAATAATATATAAAGTTCCTTTATTCTCAACTCTGTATGAGAATGTGAGGAGGGTCCCCTGAGTCTACGCAGGGGACCCTGCTCCCAGCGCGCGAGGAAGCTTCCTCCAGGGCCGGACAAATGCGGTCTCTGCTTGTCACGGCTGGGGGCCTCTGTGTGCATTGGCTGCAGCCCGGCTCCGTCCCAGGCTGTTGGTGTTTATTTCCTCGTCCGCGCGGGCAGCGTGCTAGTAATAATCTACGTGGACGCTGTGCAGAAAGAAAGTGAAAGTGAGAAAAAAGGAACCTTTAAAGTGCGTACTGTCAGTCACCTCCCCGTTGCGTGCGGCTGAGGGCATGTACAGCGTTTCCCTTGTGGGAGCGAGCAGGGGCACCATCTGTTTTCAAAATAATTACCAAAAGTTGGCGCTGATGCTCGCTCCCGCAAGGGAAACGGCAAACGTGCACGCGTTGCAATAGAAAGCAATGCAAAACGTGCACGCTTTTAGCCAAAATGCTGATCGATTCCAAAAGGTCCCCTCCTATGCAGCACATGCGCGCTGCGTAGGCGAGACCTAAAAAGGTGAGGGAGAGAGAGCCCATGGACGAGATCCTACCACCTCATGCTTCAGATAGAGCTTCCTAAACAATTCTCTTCTGGAAGTACAGGAGATGGGAGGGCAATAGAAGACTCATTACCTGCTCAAAAATCATTGCTTCTGCTTTGTTGCACAGAGCTATCCACAGACTTTGGCTGGAGTTGCACATTCTCACTTTAAATCTTGTTCTCAACTCCATGTGCCTGCATAGAGGACTTTGAAATAAGTACAGAGTCTCTGGAAAACTTGTCATGAGACTTGCCAATGAATTTCCACCTTGCCCAATCCCAAAGAGATTAATGTGATAGAAGTGCCTTTACACCCCTAACACCGCCCTCCCCCCGCCCACCAAGCCCCTATTATTGGAACAAACAAGAAAAGAAGCTGAGCGAGGATGTGGCGTGACAGCCAGAGCTGCCAACTTTGGAATTGGGGGAGCAGGTTCAAGCACCTGCATTATTCAACAGCCGGTGATTCTGGGCAAATCACTTGGGGCTTGATTTAGAGTTTGGTGAACCAGGTTACTCCATCACAAATGTGACAGATATCCCGTCTGCCGTATTACATGTCCATTATACCTTGGGCTCGCAGTTTTATGGTATTTATTTTTTTAACATTTCCGTCTGTATTTATCCTTTTTTATTTTCATCCATCTTATTGGTATTAATCTATATTTATTTTGTGTTTTGTGAACAGATGATGTGATAACTCGTATATTTCCACATTTATTTAACAGATAAACGTGCACTCATACATTGATGCCTGTCAGGTTTTAGCACATTACACAGCCAAAAATAATGAACCCACATTAAAACATTTGTAAAATAGCACAAATACATATTGAGATATGCAGTAATTTAAGCAAATCTCATAGACCTTTGTAATGCCCCAGGCTGCCAATATGTACAGCTATTGGCCTGAAAGTCCTTAATGTTAGCATGGAGAGTCACTCAAAAGAAACCAAATTATCTGTATTTTTCCACTTTTAAAAATAAATACTGACAGGAAACATAAGGTTTTCTGTCTGTATTTATCTGTAAAAATCAGTAAAAACAGAAAACAGGGAGCCCTAATTATACCCTATGACACTTGTAATATGGTGGACGGGATATCCGTCCTGTTTGTGACGGACTAACCTGTCCTTCAAGCTCTAAATCAGACTCTTGAGCTAGCTGTGCCTAATCTTTTTTGTTTTTTTAATGAACGTGTCCTTGTATAATGCAACTGGTGCCAGGTAAAGCGCTCCAATACTTTTGGGTCAAATTTGCGCTATATAAAAATGCAAAAAAATAACAACTTGGCTACTGTACTTACACTGGACTCCCGTCAGAGAGGTGGACTCCACCTCAGAAAGGACTGTAAAAAGGGACAGAGCAGCCTGGAGGTAATTGTTGACTAGAAGTACCTAGACATAAGGAAAAAAGCAGTACTGAGTGAGATACTCAACACCAGATATAAGGTCGCCTAGAGGTACCTCAGGCGCACTCACAAACATATGTCTGTCAAGATGACCAAAGTTATATTGGACACCTTGAGACAGTCCTTCCTTTTTAAGAACTGAACTTTACACGCTGTTACTTGTAGACCCTTTCTTCTAGCAAAACATTATAGCTAAGAACACTATCACAGCATGCAGATTACGGTTGCTGGAATGCTAGTAATTGCTGAAGGTTTCACACGTGGCACATGGCAGCTCCTAGGCATGTAATCATTGCTAGCTATAAAGAATGCAATAGTCACTGAAAGCTATTCACTGCAGTCCTGAAGAGATCAATATGTACTATGTTTGCATGGAGGCGGGAGCCTGCCACAGCTATTTTTGAATCTCATTACATTATTCACAATCAGGGTTTTAAGTCACATCTAAAGATCTCAATTTTCTAGTTTTAATACATAACTAGCTATAACATGAAAGCATTTCTGAAATCACGTCCCTCTGTGTTGTAGCTGTTGTTGGTGCCCACATCTCTCCATCTCATTGCAGGCATTGTTTCCACTCTTGTGCTATCATGTAACAACCGAGTGCATTCTGGGATTTGCAGTCTTGGTAAGCGTCCCCTGAGCTACTTAGACAAACGCACCTGATAGCAATGGTTTGTTGGTCAAAAGCTGAAGATTGGAGAGAGTGTCCTTGGTTGCATGGATTGAAGATATATTGATTTGCAAATCTGCGTGGTAGGGGGTATTTTTACCTTATGGCATTGGGGCATTTGTGGCGTGCAAACTTAGCCCCAGATGGAGGGAGCGATGTACATTTACCAACAAGATATGCAGCCAGCGCGTGGACCGGGCAGACACCTCTTTGTAGCCAGCCTTAACTGTCACGCCTCCTGATTCCACCCCAAATGCACTCTGGTTGAAAAGCTGCCACCCCATCACGCGCGGCCTATTTTGATATCAACGCCATGAAGGGAACCCATTGCTCCGCCCTCCTAGAAGCATGTTTGCTTTACGCAATTAACGTATTTCCTTTTACATTCAACCCCTAAATCAGTCTACCGCCCACAAAGATCTGGGCCTCTATAATTGCAAGCTGTATTTCTCTTCTGACAATTACGAGGAAAAATATATGTTCCATTTTAACAGACACATTACAGTTTTGAGGAAGTAATCGAGTCCCGACCTGCCTTTGTTTTATTTGCTGGCCCGTGCCCCTTAAGTAAAAGCAGCTTGCTAACCTAGTAAATCTGGAATATTGTTACAGAAATGATGCTGTGTCACTGACACCCAGTCAGGTAGCTTAAAGATTATGTGATTACTCAGTTTGTCTCGAAATTAGGTTTCGTGTTTTTAATTGGTGCCGCATCCTACCCACCGTCTGTAGCTTTTAAATCAAGATAACTTGCATTAATCTGAATAAACTGTTTCATCCGCTAGCATGGTTCAACTTCTTATGTTTGGCGCTAATTTTAGCCACAGTGCTGCCAGGAAACAGTAAACATGGCAACACTAGGAAAATAATTTTCTGATGCCCTATTTCTGTCAGCGTTCAAAGAGTAAGTCGTGCAGGCCAGAGAGGAAACGGCATCATTAAAAGCAATACCGGCTTAAACAGCAGCCCTTTCAGTGCAATGAACACCCCTGGTGCGTCATAAATCTTCCGTGGAACTAGGCTAAAGCCACCGAGCGGCCCTGCTCTTGCATTAATGGCCTGGCGCTGGTGTGGATCACCGTCCCGCGTTCAAAGGCAATCAGGGGTGTCTAGAAACAACTTCCGGTGCGAGGATGCAATTAGGAGTGACAGCCAGATGTCTGCTCGGCCTGGCAGACTCGCGTCCAAGCGCCACAGATCCTCCTGAATGTAAACAGTGGGTCTTTGAGAAACAGGCAGCCCGGACACAAAGCATCGGGTTAGCTGGCCGTGGTGATAAGGATGGTTTTGAAGTCCAGAAAACAGCGTATCACCCTGTCTATCTATACCAAACCTCGTTAGGCGGGAGAGCGTCTTCCGGAATAGTATGGTTAAGTGGTATACTGATCTGTTAGAGCGTGCACTGTTTCATCTGCTGCTATCGGTAATTTTCCATCTATAAATGACTGCCGCTCAAACCCACCAATTAATTAAAAAAAGTCGCGATTTGGTTTTGTCTTTTTGTTCTCTGTTTTTTTTTTCGATTCACTAACTTATTTCAAAGTCTTCATACAATATATGCCTAATCTTGCATGATTGCAGACAGGTGAACGGCTGTGCTCGTCTGCTGTACTACTGGTCTGCTGTATTTTTATGTGATGGTGTTGTGTGGTTATCTATTCGTAAGGCTTCACAGAAAAAAACATATAATTCTAACATAGTCTACGCTCAGTCTAGCCTTCAGTGGCTGGTCTGTGTGTGCAGAATAGAACAAGCGCGCACACCTCGCGCTGAAAGGAGGCAGCAGGGGGAGGGGAGAGAGGAGGGGGCCTGCGCCGGTTTCCTCCCTTGCGGGAGCGAGCAGGGGCACCATATGTTTGCAAGTGAATTACAAACATATGGTGTCAAAGCTCGCTCCCGCAAGGGAATCGCCAAACATGCACGCGTTGCCATTGAAAGCAATGTCAACGCGTGCACGTTTTAAGGGCGAAAAGCGAATCGATTTCAAAAGGTCTTTTTCCTAAGCAGCGCATGCGCGCTGCGTAGGCGAGACCTAAAAAGTGATGAGGGAGATTGGTGAGAGTGGAGAGACAGTCACAAAGCAAAAAGGGAGACACGGAGGGAAAAAGAAAAAAGAAGGGCAAAGAGTTACAGTAGAATGAAAGACATATGGAGGATGGTGAGAGACAAGGACATGGGGATACACTTAGGAGGGAGATAAAGATAGGAGTGAGGTGAGTGTGGTGTAGAGACGCCTGCTTTCTTTGTACATTTCTGGTTATACCTGGAGGGACTCACTCGGTGATGACCATGGATGGACCTTAACAGTCGCCCCCTGTCCAACCCCTTTCCTCTCGTATAAAACCAATAAAGCTGGCAGTCACAGGTGAGGACTGTGTGAAAGCCTATTGTAGACAAACTCTGCAGTTCTCTTTTGACTCAGTCAAGACCTTAACTCTGGGATCTCCGGAGACCCCTTTGTTTTGCCTATGCTTGTAATTGCTTTTTCTGTAGTGCTGACCCTCTCTTGATGTTGGTCTCTTTGTTCGGTCTGGGGAAGCTGGTGGTGGCAGCATAAAACCAGACTATACTCACATCTGTTAAATTAGTACCTTGGAACACTTCTCGTGTGAGCTTCATTTAACGTTTAATATTACTTATTTTTACTAATTCAGCTTCTTCAAAAATTCAACATAAAGCGCTGTTCTTTAGAATTACACTGAAACATGAAGGAGGCACCCGTACTGTGGTTCCGAGTGAAGAGAGTCCCAGGCGCATGGCGGCAAAAACTTACACTATGCGTCGTGCTGGAATACGACTGACTGAAACAGCCGGGGGGGCATAATGCTTAAGTAGTAGCAACGATCCTCAAAACTGCGTGTTCTGATTCAGAATTACACAGAAAATGCTGGGATAGCCTAAGTTTTGCTGCCACGGGCTTGGACCTCTCTTTGCTCGGATTGACCATCACGAGATCTCCTACGATGGTCTCCTCAATGGGATAGATAATTTACCAATGCTGAGCCGTGCATTGGGTCTAATACCTACCACGGACCACTTCTAGGCCACCTCAATTGTCATGTAGCGGCACCTACGACCACCTCTAGCAATGACCCGGCCTCATCTTAGACAGCCGCGGCCGGCATGCTCGGGGGAGGAGGGGGCGCGGGTGGGGATTAAAAAATAAAAATAAAACCTACCTTACTGCCGGGTACCGCGCCGCCTCCGCTCCTGGCACACGGTGTGATGGTGCAGCCAGGTCCCGCTATTCCTGCTGCAGGAACAGGAAGCAGCCAGCAGGCAGCCTCCCTCCCCTACCCAAGCCAATCACAACGCTGCAATGGCAGCGTTGTGATTGGTGAGGCGCAGCGGAGAGCACCCCAGCAGGGCCATTTTCTGTATGTAGGCTGCTGCATGCAGCCTACATAGAGAAAAAGGGAGAGTGCGCATGACTGGGTTGGTCGGCCTTGGGGCCGACCAAACAGTCAGTACCCACAACAGAGGGCGAGCCACTCCCCGCCCTCGAGCAGGACCGCCCCCCGCCCGCCCACAACCAGGCACTCCAGGCATTTCTGCTATCTCGCAGTGCGAGAAGCAGAAACATAAAATGGTAGTTTTACCATTTTATGTTTCTGCTTCTCGCAGTGTGAGAAAGCAGTGGGGCGATGCCCCACGCCCCTATGGAGGAGCCGCCACTGCTCTCTCGCGTTCCACCTCTGCTCCCTGGGAAGTAGCCTCCTACTGATGATGGCTACAGGTTGATCCAGACCCTCTTCTTTCAGTTGTGAGAGCACGGCCCCCAAAGCTCTGCTCTATGCATCAGTATGTACAACAAATTCTTGGGAGAAGTTAGGGGCCTTGAGGGTGTCGAAAGTTCTCTGGCACGCCTCTGTGCAGATCAGCTGATGTGACTGCTTCTTGGAAGTCAGGTCTGTTTTGGGGGCAACAATGGTGCCGTACCGCTTGACAAATCTCCTTTAATGACCAGTGAGGCCTACAAAGTCTCTCTCTTCTGCCTGGGTTTGGGGGATTCCCAAGCCAGAATGGTATACATTTTTGGCTGGAGGGGCTGCACTTCTGGCACTTACTGGCCTTGACAGTTAGGCCTGCACTCTGCTGAGCCCAAAGCCCTTCCTGGAGGCGGGGCAAGTGGTCCTCCCAGCTAGAGCTGAAGATCGCAATGCCATCTAGGAAAGCGGCACTGAAGTTCTCCAACCCAGCCAGGACCTGATTGGCCAACCTCTGGAAGGTGGCAGGGGCGTTCTTCAACCCAAAAGGCAAGACCCGGAACTGGAAGTGCCCTTCTGGTGTGGGGAACTCTGACCTTTCTTAGGTCTTGTTAGTCAAGGAGTCTCCTTTAATGACCAGTGAGGCTTAAGAAGTCTTTCACTTTGGTCTGGGTCTTGGGGGGTTCCCAAGCCAGAATGGTATCAATATTGGGCTGGAGGGGCTGCATCTCTGGCACTTACTGGCCCTGATAGTTAGGCCTGCACTGCAGAGCCCGAAGCCCTTGAGGAGGTGGCGCAAGTGGTCCTCCCAACTAGAGCTGAAGATCGCAATGTCGTCTAGGTAGATGGCACTGAAGTTCTCCAACCCAGCCAGGACCTTGTTGGCCAACCTCTGGAAGGTGGCAGGGGCGTTCTTCAACCCAAAAGGCATGACCAGGGACTTTCTTTGGTCCCCTTGGTCAAGGCAATCTGCCAGTACCCAGACGTTAAGTCAAACGTGCTGAGGATCTTAGCCGCTTTAAGGTGATCTATGAGCTCATCACCTCTGGGGATGATTTCCCCGTCCGTCTTGGTGACCACATTGAACCCACGGTAGTCCACACAAAGCTGGAGTTCAGGTGTGAGACCTGGCGGGGCAGCCTCGGGAACCCACACCACGGGCTGGACCAAGGGCTGTTTGAGGGATCAATAACCCCTAACGCCAGCATCTTAGTGACCTCATCTTTGATGTTGGCCCTCACTTTGTCAGATAACCTGTAGATTTTGTTCTTCACAGGCACGATGTCCCGAGTATCAATATCAAGGGTGCACCATGCCTTTGTCAGACATGGTACACAGAGCCCTAAACTGCTTCCCTATTGGCTGCATGTGACAGCGGGAACAAAAATAGCATGTAAGAGGCTGATCCAAGATTACCAACAGGCTGTAAAGTCCATCGGCTAATTTGTGTGATCTTTGTGGGCCCTTGCGTTAATGCAGAGAAATTACCAGAATGCATTAATCTAACCTTCAATGAGTGGCACTTAGCAGGGCTGCCCAGGTGATCCTTAGATTCATCAGGGCACACTCCCACGTGACTTCGTCGTAGGACGACCGTAGATACCAGACACACCTCGTGGGGATCCGTCTCAGGCAATGATAGCTGGAGCTAATAACTGATAAAAGTGTTTTGTAGTTCATGAGTTTGATTCCTGACATGGCCAGGGGTAAAACTTCACAATTTATTGAAAGATTAATTGGTGCACTCCAGGGCCCTGTCAGGATCCAAACCACAAAGCATTTCTTTCAGGAGTAGCCTTCCAAGTTTCCGATCCAATGTGCGGACGGATCTCAAGGCACACAGTTCCCACACGGGAGGAGCACGCATTCAAGAACGATGCTGGAGGACAGCACCACTGTCAAGCAGGAGCGTGCGCAAAACATTCTCCCTGCCCATAGAGCCTATTGTGGAAAAGAGCCACTGAATAAGCGCTTTCATGTGTAGTCGCTCTAACCGCCAAAGCAACACATGCTGATGAAAGATCCAGTTTTCTACAAATAAGATACACAAACTCTCTCCGTTCCAGAGGAAACGTGAACTCCGCATGAGCAGATAAAATGTAAAACACCTGCAAGTAGGCAGGACACGCAGAACTGAGGCCCAAAGTGTGTCCACCTCTCCTCCAGCAGGGGGAGCAGTGACATCACAAAGGTCTATAATTAAACATATACACTGTGGCTCTTGTCTTTCAGTGGGGTAGGGGAGGCTGTGACATCACAGAGGTATCTAATTAAACTGACACTCAGTGGAAGCCTCTGCCTTACAGCGGGGGGATTTGGGGGAGCTGTGCCATCATAAAGGTCTCTAATGAAACAGAAGTGACAGTCTAACCTTCAGAGGGGACTGGAGCGGTGACATCACAAAAGCCCTTAGGTGAAAGGTAAAGTGTGTCAGCCTGTCCTCCAGCAGGGGGAGTTGGCACATCACAAAGGTCTTTAATGAAACAGATACACTGTGGCTCCTGCCTTCCAGCAGGGGAGGGGGATCTGTGACATCACAAAAGCCCTTAGGTGAAAGGTAAAGTGTGGCAGCCTGCCTTCCAGCAGGGGGGCTGTGACCTGACAAAGGTCTTTATTTAAAGAGATATACTGTGGCTCCTGCCTTCCAGCAAAGGAGAAAGGAGCTGTGACATTACAAAGGTCTTTAGTGAAACAGATGCACTGCGGCAGACTGCCTTCCAGTGAGGAGGGGAGCTGTGACATCACAGAGATCTATAATTGAAAAGATACACTGTGGCAGCCTGCCTTCCAGCAGGGGGAGCTATGACATCACAAAGGTCTTTAATGAGACAGATACACTGTGGCAGACTGCCTTCCAGTGGGGGAAGGGGAGCTGTGACAGCGCACAGGACTTTTAGTTAAAGAAAACCTGAAAGCCCTCCCCTTCACCAGAGAAGGGAGCTGTGGTAACTTAAATGACCGTAAGTTAAAGTCTGGGGGAGGGGCGCCTTGAGGTCACAAATGTAATTATGGTAAAGTGTGACAGCCTGGCGCCAGCAAAGTAGAGTGCTGTGACATCACAAACTACATTATGCAAGTGATGAAGTGTGGCAGCCTGGCTTCCCTTGCTGGAGGGGGGGAGGTAACAGGGCAGTAAGAAAAACGATAACGTGTCACAGCCTGCCCTCTAGTGGGGGATGGGAAGCTGTGACTTCACAAAGAGTTTAAAATGAAGGAATCAGAATTACACCTCACACAAGCTTTGTAATCTCTCAATTAGGAAACATGCAAGTCCTGCAATAAAAACATTTAGCACTTTTTGGGGGAGTCACTGAGTCCATATGTGAGTCCACATTCACCCAGGGTTACCATGCCACGATAGAAGAATGTGTTGCTATCCTTCTTAGTGCTACTCTTTTACCAGCATTGGGATGATGAAAGGCCGAGTGAGCCCAACGTATTTCAAACCTGTGACCCCAAAGTCAGACACAGATCTCTGCAGTAGGTGCATTAGTCCCCTGAGCACTAGACTCTGCTTAACAGAAGCTGTGGCCGTCCTTAAACTTGGGGTGACATCTTGGCATATAAGCTATTCCTGGCAAATGGGACTATACGAGAAAGGGGAAGGAAATTCCATCAGTGGAGTGTCCTCAGATTTTAGCATTTGCTCCGAAGATCGGGGTGCTTTACATTATCACCCAACCCAATATCAGGCTCAGTGAGAGGCCCAAAGCTGGACTTTACCTCTGCAGTACGCTCAGGCATTGCACGCTGTGCTGCCGGCTTCTGTCCGGTCAGTCTGCAGCGGACGCCTGGTGTCTGTCCTCTCAGAGAGATGGCGCAGAGAACAGGTATCTCAGCATTGAGGCTTTCTGAGAAACTTGGGGTGCAGAGGAAGATAGGGGTGTCTTCAATTCAACATCTAAGTGAGACACCTTCATCACTGGTATCTGACAGTAATCACTCATTACCAGCAGCTGAAGGCTGGGGCTGGTGCTGATGAGATGTGAAACCTACCATCAATAACCCAATTTCCACATAGTAAATCTCGAAACACAGTGGTAACGCCTCACTGTGATGCTAATACCGCTGCTCAGCATCACCTTTGTGTTTAGCATCAAGTTTTAAATAGGTGTTTTCTACACAACGGTAGAAGTCCTCTATGTGGATAATATTGTACCATGTTCATATGTTTTCTGCATTTTATCCAGAACCGGCGCGGGCTAAGGTCTCGCTAGACCCTCTGACAGCACAGAGTCGGCTCTGATTACAAGTTGCTCGTTAAATTCCGACCCATGCCTAATCCCCTGTTTATGACTGGGTCGGAGTTACAGAATTAACCAAAATCCACGTTACTCCACAGAATCTCGTAATAGATAACAAACCCCAAAGTATCTTTTTTTACACGGTGCAATAAATGGCTCCTATACTTGTAATCAGGCCCTGAGTCCCCATACCAGCATGAGACGGGGACCCAGTGGGCTGAAACCAGCCAACCCACGGAACCTTTACCTGAGGAAGGTGCGTATTGGGTAACGATCAGACCTGTGAAACTCATACACGGGGGGACTCCAAGCTTCTTTTTCACCATGAACAGACACACTCAAGAGCCCACACTGAAAAGAAGCTAGAGAAGCTGGTAAGTGGTTGCAGAATTTATTTACATAACCAAAGGCACCAGAGTTCTGGCAGCGTCTGCGCCCTTGGAACTCTTCCGCACCCACAACCCGACATTCTCTCCTCAATGTTCCGACCACCCAAGGCCAAACACATCTCCTTTCCTTCTGAAACAAATTAACAAATAGTTATGAATGGAGTCACAGTTACAAAACAAAGTGTTGCACAAAAGGCATACAATGTAGACAGTATACATCAAATTGGCACAACTTAAATCTGGTAATAAAAACTATTTGCATACCCAGTACAGATAAAACAAAATAAATAAACTTAGCAACCTAAATAAACATTTTGCATAATGTGCATATGCATGCTAATAGCAGGAGTAATACATTGTATTTATTGCATGACATAATCCTTAACCTTCAGAGGTACAGACCTTGATCACACGGGGGTGAGGCGAACACTCCAGTCACCACTCAAAACTGGACTACTCGAGGAATTCACAGCCATCGTTTCACAGAGGCGGACCTGGACTTAGCGACAATATCCACCAGACTCTTATTCGCAGCCATCCTTTCACACACAGAGGCAGACGTGGACTTAGCGACAATATCCACCAGACTCTTATTCACAGCCATCGTTTCACGCACAGAGGCGGACCTGGACTTAGGGACAATATCCACCAGACTCTTATTCACAGCCATCCTTTCACGCACAGAGGCGGACGTGGACTTAGTGACAATAGACACTGGGCTCTTATTCACAGCCATCGTTTCACGCACAGAGGCGGATGTGGACTTAGTGACAATAGACACTGGGCTCTTATTCACAGCCATCGTTTCACGCACAGAGGCGGATGTGGACTTAGTGACAATAGACACTGGGCTCTTATTCACAGCCATCGTTTCACGCAGAGAGGTGGACGTGGACTTAGTGACAATAGACACTGGGCTCTTATTCACAACCATCCTTTCACGCACAGAGGCAGACGTGGACTTGGGGACAATAGCCGCCGGGCTCTTATTCACATCCATCCTTTCATGCAGAGAGGTGGACGTGGACTTAGTGACAATATCCACCAGACTCTTATTCACAGCCATCGTTTCATGCACAGAGGCGGACCTGGACTTAGGGACAATATCCACCAGACTCTTATTCACAGCCATCCTTTCACACACAGAGGCGGACGTGGACTAGTCGTCCTTTCACTCAGATGGGCAGATGTGGACTTAGGGACAATAGCGATGGGGCTCTTATTCACAGCCATCGTTTCACATGCAGAGGCAGATGTGGACTTAGGGACAATAGCGATGGGGCTCTTATTCACAGCCATCGTTTCACATGCAGAGGCAGACGTGGACTTAGGGACAATAGCGATGGGGCTCTTATTCACAGCCATCGTTTCACACACAGAGGCAGACGTGGACTTAGGGACAATAGCCGCCAGGCTCTTATTCACAACCATCCTTTCACCCACAGAGGCAGACGTGGACTTAGGGACAATAGCGATGGGGCTCTTATTCACAGCCATCGTTTCACGCACAGAGGCGGATGTGGACTTAGGGACAATAGCTACAGGGCTCTTATTCACAACCATCCTTTCACCCACAGAGGCAGACGTGGACTTAGGGACAATAGCGATGGGGCTCTTATTCACAGCCATCGTTTCACGCACAGAGGCGGATGTGGACTTAGGGACAATAGCTACAGGGCTCTTATTCACAACCATCCTTTCACCCACAGAGGCAGACGTGGACTTAGGGACAATAGCGATGGGGCTCTTATTCACAGCCATCCTTTCACGTCCAGAGCCAGACATGCACTTAGCGACCATGGCCACCGGTTCTAACTCTCAGTCGTCCTTTCACTCAGATGGGCAGACGTGGACTTAGGGACAATGGTCACCGGGCTCTTATTCACAGCCGTCCTTTCACGCACAGTGATAGACGTGGACCTAGGGACAATAGTTACCTGGCTCTTATTCACAGCCATCCTTTCATGCCTAGAGGGGCACCTGGCTTTAGGGAAAATAGCCACTGCACTCTTATTTACAGCCGCCTTTTCGCACACGGAGGCGGACATGAGCTTAGAAACATTAGCCACTGGGTTCTTATTTACATCTGTCCTTTCACGCACAGAGGTGGACGTGGACTTAGGGACAATAGTCACCGGGCGTGTATCCACAGCCATCCTTTTATGCACAGAGGCAAACGTAGGGATAATAGCCACCTGGCTTTTATTCATAGCCATCCTTTAACGCCACATGGGCAGAAGTGGACTTAGAGACAATAGCCACCAGGCTCATAGCCCATACTTTGCCATTTTTCAATATTACCACATGGTCTTCGACTTCTTTGCATAAACAAATGGAGGAACAAGGGATTTTAAGAAACAGGTCCAGCATACATGCCCAGAAACGTGTAGATCAATAGTGGTATGCAGTTCCTAAGGAGGGGGCATGAGGGGGGAGGGAGACGAGAAAGAAAGAGGAGGGGGGAGGGAAGGGATTGGGAATCAGGTCGGAGAAGGACTAGAGGGGGGAGAGCTCCAATAAGGAGCAAGGGCCCTCACACACCCGAGAGGTGTCATGCTTCATCATAGGGCAGCTCCTCGTTGGGCCGGCGCTGCAATGCCCAACGGGCCCCGCAGGGGGGCTCTTTGCCGGAGGTCTTCTGTATTGAAAGTCAGGAGGCCCTATGTGTGGAGGTGGAGGGGCAAAGGGTGGTGAGTAGAGTAGGTGCAGTAAGTGTGTTTAAAAATAGCTATGAGTGCCCCAGGGAACCTTTGTTAGCTGGACACTTATGCTATGGTTAAAAGATGAGACTACAAGAGTCTTGGCTTGCAGGGGGAATTCGACCTGCTGCAGTTCAGTGTGTGTGGTGACGAGTGTTGGTGGTTAAAAGGTCACAAATGGCTGTTTTTTTCTACTCATTTTCAGTATTTCTTTATTTTAACAGTTAGTTTATTTGGAAAAACCTTGAGGGATCTACACATATGACCCCTTGCTGAAATCTTAATTTTGTCAACTTTCAGAAATGTATAGCTTTTCTGGATCACCCATGGGTTTCACACTGCAATATCATGGTAGCTGAAACTGTTTCATGATATTGCGGGTGCAACAAACCCAACATTTTAAATTCATTTTTAATTCATTATGAGCATGTCACGACTGCGTGACGCATGTTTTGGACACTATGACTATACCACCTATGTTTTACTTTCTTCTGTGTGTGCACAGTGCACGGTGAGTCATTTAGGGGACACGTGTGTCATAGATTGAACAGCATTAATTTTCGCTGACGTCTAATTTGATGTGGTGCTAACACACAGTACTCTTCAGCAGATGCAGGTGTAAGAGTTCCCTCAGAGGGTGTAGTAATAATGCTCTGGAGTCCAATGGAGATTTCTTCAGGCTTTTTTGAGGCAGCTCCGGACGCGCTTCCCGGAGGCAGCTGGTTGTTAACTGACTCCAGGAACCAAAGGAGTTCACGCCATAACCTTCTATCAGCCGACATTCTGGGTCAGCTTAAAGCAACAACACAGAGCATTTATAGCCTCCCTTCAGCTCTGGTGCTCCTGTCAGTTTAGAAAGTAGTACAGGGGAACAACTTGATGTGTTACATCTTCAAGCAGACTCCTCTGAAGGGACCACTATTCAGACACAAAATGTGGATGAAAGTGCTTAAAATGAACAATTTTGACAATATCTCTTTATATTCATGAAACCCTTTACATTAGTAGCTTTAAAAAGTGTGCTCGCTCTCTTGGAGACGGCGGTGAATCGTTACTACAGGGCACAAGGGACGGACGCCCTCTGGTGGGGCATTATCATACAGCAGGTGATAGTGTGCAAGGCACATAGGACGGATGCTCTCTGACGGGGCATTATCATACAGGTGATGGTCTGCAGGGCACAAGGGACGGACGCCTCTGATGGGGCATTATCATACAGCGGGTGATAGTCTGCGGGGCACAACAGACGGATGCCCTCTGATGGGGCATTATCATACAGCAGGTAATGGTCTACAAGGCACAAGGGACGGACGCCCTCTGATGGGGCATTATCATACAGCGGGTGATAGTCTGCGGGGCACAACAGACGGATGCCCTCTGATGGGGCATTATCATACAGCAGGTAATGGTCTACAAGGCACAAGGGACGGACGCCCTCTGATGGGGCATTATCATACAGCGGGTGATGTTCTGCAGGGCACAAGGGACAGATGCCCTCTGATGGGGCATTATCATACAGCGGGTGATGGTCTGCAGGGCACAAAGGACGGATGCCCTCTGATGGGGCATTATCATACAGGTGATGGTCTGCAGGGCACAAGGGACAGATGCCCTCTGGTGGGGCATTATCATACAGGTGATGGTCTGCAGGGCACAAAGGACGGATGCCCTCTGATGGGGCATTATCATACAGCTGATGGTCTGCAGGGTACAAAGGAAGGATGCCCTCTGATGGGGCATTATCATACAGCAGGTGATGGTCTACAGGGTACGAAGGACGGATGCCCTCTGATGGGGCATTATCATACAGCAGGTGATGGTCTGCAGGGCACGAAGGACGGACGCCCTCTGATGGGGCATTATCATACAGCAGGTGATGGTCTGCAGGGCACAGAGGACAGATGCCCTCTGATGGGGCATTATCATACAGCAGGTGATGGTCTGCAGGGTACAAGGGACGGATGCCCTCTGATGGGGTATTATCATACAGCAGGTGATGGTCTGCAGGGTACAAGGGACGGATGCCCTCTGATGGGGCATTATCATACAGCAGGTGATGGTCTGCAGGGCACAAGGGACGGATGCCCTCTGATGGGGCATTATCATACAGCAGGTGATGGTCTACAGGGTACAAAGGACGGATGCCCTCTGATGGGGCATTATCATACAGCAGGTGATGGTCTGCAGGGCACAAAGGACAGATGCCCTCTGATGGGGCATTAACATACAGCAGGTGATGGTCTGCAGGGCACAAGGGACGGATGCCCTCTGATGGGGCATTATCATACAGCAGGTGGTGGTCTGCAGGGCACAAAGGACAGATGCCCTCTGATGGGACATTATCATACAGCAGGTGATGGTCTACAGGGCACAAAGGACAGATGCCCTCTGATGGGGAATTATCATAAGCAGGTGATGGTCTGCAGGGCACAAAGGACAGATGCCCTCTGATGGGGCATTATCATTGGGCAGGTGATGGGTGTTTACAGGGCACAAGGGACGGACGCCCTCTGATGGGGCATTATCATACAGCGTGTGATGGTTTGCAGGGCACAAGGGACAGATGCCCTCTGGTGGGGCATTATCATACAGGTGATGGTCTGCAGGGCACAAAGGAGGGATGCCCTCTGATGGGGCATTATTATACAGCAGGTGATGGTCTGCAGGGCACAAAGGACAGATGCCCTCTGATGGGGAATTATCATCCAGCAGGTGATGGTCTGCAGGGCACTAAGGACAGATGCCCTCTGATGGGGCATTATCATACAGCAGGTGATGGTCTGCAGGGCACAAGGGACGGACGCCCTCTGATGGGGCATTATCATACAGCGGGTGATAGTCTGCGGGGCACAACGGACGGATGCCCTCTGATGGGGCATTATCATACAGCAGGTGATGGTCTGCAAGCACAAGGGACGGACGCCCTCTGATGGGGCATTATCATACCACAGGTGATGGGTGTTTACAGGTGTAATGATTGCATTCTCTCCGCTGAGAGACAGATGCCTCAGGTGAAGCCCTGATGGGTCGTGGCCGTCCACATGTGCCTCGTGCAGGGACCAAGGTGTTTATAATGCGACTGATCCATTGTACTGAAAATAATAATTTCTTAATGAACTCTGCGGCACAGTAATATAATGGGATCCATATTTATCTGGACACTCTTCGGGCTTCTTCAGAGAGAGGTGAGTATCTGGACTGAAGCACACAACACAGAATTAACCATTCAGAGGTGTGGGGCAATTGTGTTTGTTTTGGAGACATCTGTGAAGATTTATAATAATTCAGAGGGATTATATGCAACTACACATTTATGTAAATTTCATTTGAGTTTGGCAGTTACTTTGTCAAGTTTACCTTCATTTTATTCTGTTTTGCCAGATCACTCACAAGCAGTTGTCCATGTGGACCCTGTTGTTTGTGTAATAGAAGCTTCCGTCAGTTGTTGTGCCGCTGGTGTCCATGTGGACCCTGTTCTTTGTGTAATGGAAGCTTCCATCAGTTGTTGCGCCGCTGTTGTCTGTGTGGACCCTGTTCTTTGTGTAAAGGAAGCTTCCATCAGTTGTTGTGCCGTTGTTGTTCATGTGGACCCTGTTGTTTGTGTAATGGAAGCTTCCATCAGTTGTTGTGCCGCTGTTGTCCATGTGGACCCTGCTGTTTGTGTAATGGAAGCTTCCATCTGTTGTTTTGCCGCTGGTGTCCATGTGGATGCTGTTCTTTGTGTAAAGGAAGCTTCCATCAGTTGTTGTGCCCCTGGTGTCCACGTGGACCCTGTTGTTTGTGTAATAGAAACTTCCATCAGTTGTTGTGCTGCTGTTGTCCGTGTGGACCCTGTTGTTTGCGTAATGGAAGCTTCCATCAGTTGTTGTGCTGCTGTTGTCCATGTGGACCCTGTTCTTTGTGTAATGGAAGCTTCCATCAGTTGTTGTGCCGCTGGTGTCCATGTGGACGCTGTTCTTTGTGTAAAGGAAGCTTCCATCAGTTGTTGTGCTGCTGGTGTCCACGTGGACCCTGTTCTTTGTGTAATGGAAGCTTCCATCAGTTGTTGTGCCGCTGGTGTCCATGTGGATGCTGTTCTTTGTGTAAAGGAAGCTTCCATCAGTTGTTGCGCCGCTGTTGTCCACGTGGACCCTGTTCTTTGTGTAATGGAAGCTTCCATCAGTTGTTGCGCAGTGGTGTCCATGTGGACCCTGTTCTTTGTGTAATGGAAGCTTCCATCAGTTGTTGTGCCGCTGTTGTCCATGTGGACCCTGCTGTTTGTGTAATGGAAGCTTCCATCAGTTGTTTTGCCGCTGGTGTCCATGTGGATGCTGTTCTTTGTGTAAAGGAAGCTTCCATCAGTTGTTGTGTCCCTGGTGTCCACGTGGACCCTGTTGTTTGTGTAATGGAAGCCTCCATCAGTTGTTGTGCTGCTGTTGTCCGTGTGGACCCTGTTCTTTGTGTAATGGAAGCTTCCATCAGTTGTTGTGCCGGTGGTGTCCATGTGGACCCTGTTCTTTGTGTAATGGAAGCTTCCATCAGTTGTTGTGCCACTGTTGTCCATGTGGACCCTGTTCTTTGTGTAATGGTAGCTTCCATCAGTTGTTGTGCCGCTGTTGTCCATGTGGACCCTGTTCTTTGTGTAATGGAAGCTTCCATCAGTTGTTGTGCCGCTGGTGTCCATGTGGACGCTGTTCTTTGTGTAAAGGAAGCATCCATCAGTTGTTGTGCCGCTGGTGTCCACGTGGACCCTGTTCTTTGTGTAATGGAAGCTTCCATCAGTTGTTGCGCCGCTGTTGTCCACGTGGACCCTGTTCTTTGTGTAATGGAAGCTTCCATCAGTTGTTGTGCCGCTGTTGTCCATGTGGACGCTGTTCTTTGTGTAAAGGAAGCTTCCATCAGTTGTTGTGCCGCTGGTGTCCATGTGGACGCTGTTCTTTGTATAAAGGAAGCTTCCATCAGTTGTTGTGCCGCTGGTGTCCACGTGGACCCTGTTGTTTGTGTAATGGAAGCCTCCATCAGTTGTTGTGCTGCTGTTGTCCGTGTGGACCCTGTTCTTTGTGTAATGGAAGCTTCCATCAGTTGTTGTGCCGGTGGTGTCCATGTGGACCCTGTTCTTTGTGTAATGGAAGCTTCCATCAGTTGTTGTGCCACTGTTGTCCATGTGGACCCTGTTCTTTGTGTAATGGTAGCTTCCATCAGTTGTTGTGCCGCTGGTGTCCACGTGGACCCTGTTGTTTGTGTAATGGTAGCTTCCATCAGTTGTTGTGCCGCTGGTGTCCATTGGGACCCTGTTCTTTGTGTAAAGGAAGCTTCCATCAGTTGTTGTGCCGCTGCATTGTGGCAGAGTTGTGCCAGCACTGGGGCTTGGCACTGGGACTGGTTCATCACCGAGGGTGGCGTCTGATCACTTGGGCCTGAGCCGAGGCGTTTGGAGCTGCACCTGGGTATGAAAGGCTGTGCCAGGCACGGAGGGCTGTGCCTGCACCGGTGATGCCACATCTGGGTATGAAAGGCTGTGCCTATGCACGGAGGGCTGTGCCAGGCACGGAGGGCTCTGCCTGCACCGGTGATGCCACATCTGGGTATGAAAGGCTGTGCCAGGCACGGAGGGCTGCGCCTGCACCGGTGATGCCACATCTGGGTATGAAAGGCTGTGCCAGGCACGGAGGGCTGTGCCTGCACCGGTAATGCCACATCTGGGTATGAAAGGCTGTGCCGGGCATGGAGGGCTGTGCCTACTTCAGTGATGCCACATCTGGGTATGAAAGGCTGTGCCGGCACGGAGGGCTGTGCCTGCGCCGGTGATGACACATCTGGGTATGGAAGGCTGCGCCAGGCACGGAGGCCTGTGCCTGAACTGGTGATGCCACATCTGGGTATGAAAGGCTGTGCCAGGCACGGAGGGCTGTGCCTGGCACCGGTGATGCCACATCTGGGTATGAAAGGCTGTGCCAGGCACGGAGGGCTGTGCCTGTGCCGGTGATGCCACATCTGAGTATGAAAGGCTGTGCCAGGCACGGAGGGCTGTGCCTGCTTCGGTGATGCCACATCTGGGCATGAAAGGCTGTGCCAGGCTCGGAGGGCTGTGCCTGCTCTGGTGATGTCACATCTGGGTATGAAAGACTGTGCCAGGCACGGAGGGCTGTGCCTGCGCCGGTGATGCCACATCTGGGTGTGCAAGACTGTGCCAGGCACGGAGGGCTGTGCCTGCGCCGGTGATGCCACATCTGGGTATGAAAGGCTGTGCCAGGCACGGAGGGCTGTGCCTGCGCCGGTGATGCCACATCTGGGTATGAAAGGCTGTGCCAGGCACGGAGGGCTGTGCCTGCGCCGGTGATGCCACATCTGGGTATGAAAGGCTGTGCCAGGCACGGAGGGCTGTGCCTGCGCCGGTGATGCCACATCTGGGTATGAAAGGCTGTGCCGGGCACGGAGGGCTGTGCCTGCGCCGGTTATGCCACATCTGGGTATGAAAGGCTGTGCCGGGCACGTAGGGCTGTGCCTGCACCGGTTATGCCACATCTGGGTATGAAAGGCTGTGCCGGGCACGGAGGGCTGTGCCTGCACCGGTGATGCCACATCTGGGCATTAAATGCTGTGATTTGGCAGATGATGTCTGTCTGGTTTATGATGGCTCCATCTGCACCTATGAGATATCACGGCTGCACCCATGGCATCACTCATGGCATATCATGGCCGCACCAAAGTTAATGTACAGGCACTAATTACACTAGACCTAAACCTGCCTTTGTCACCTTTTATTCATTTTTCACAATTTGTTTAACCGTGCACATATTTATCTTTTTAGCTTTAGTTATCTCACTTCTTATGTCATAAATCCAACAATCATGTGATGCCTCTTTTTGTGATGTCACCAGAGTCAGAGTTCATGTGATATCACTTCCTGAGATGCCATTGAGGTATCAAAGAGAGCGTGATGTCACTTCTGCAACCCCTGGCATATCAATAAATCAACGTGCATGCCAAGATATTTTTAAAAAGTCCCTAAAGGAAATCATACAGGAGTAAGAGAAGAAAGGATTACATCATCACATTAAATCTACCCAAATATAGAGACATGCTACCAACATATGGGATCTATTGTCTTCTAATAATCCCCATATAGGGTTCCTAACAGAAACTTGGATTAAACCCCACTCCAATCCCGACATAGCAGTAGCACTCCCTGATGGCTACCACATACTAAAACTAGATAGACCGCACAGGACTGGTGGAGGAATAGCCATAATCTACAAAAACCCCATCACTTTCACCATTCTAGACCAAGTTAGCAACGACCAGCTAGAAATACTGGTTTTTAGTATGAACTTGCATCACAGCCTCAGCTGGAAAGAAGCCCTAGTATATCGCCCACCAGGACCACTAACCAACACCACCACACAACTCATGGAACTTATTGCCCCTCACGCTATATCTTCCAGAAATGTTCTACTTCTTGGAGATTTCAACATACATAGTGAAATCCAAGACAATCCTGAGGCTTCATCTTTCTTGACTGAATTGTCTGCACTCAATCTTACCGTAATAAATAAAGCCCCAACGCACCGAGCTGGCCATACGTTAGACATCATCTTAACTAATTCTCCTGATGTAGCCTACGTAGATACTCATTCCCTGACTTGGTCGGACCACTTCATGGTCGAATTTCGCATTAACAGCCATAAAGCACACTCAATTCCTAAATGCTATCAAAATAAAAGCTACAGACGATGGCATTCAATCACACCAGCACTTTTTGAAGCTACATTTCGCCAACCTCAACATTCGGAATTAGAAAATGTTGAAAACGTCTAACTTCCTTCAATGTCAGCCTATTGGCAACTATAGACAGCTTAGCTCCTTTGAAGCAATGCCCTAGGAACACAAAACGACGTCAGGCTTCGTGGTATTCAACCACCCTACGGCAAGAAAAAGGCTTATGCAAAAAATTGGAACGCCTTTGGCGGCGTTCACACGATCTAACAGATAGAGAAAAATTTAAAGAGGCATTAAGTCAATACCACCGCAACCTGAAAAATGCTAGGAAAACCCACATTGCAACCACTCTTGAACAAGCAGGGAGCTCACAGAAATGCCTCTATCAAATCTTAAAAACATTCACAAGTCCTACAGCCTGTGACACAGAGTCAGTTCCATCGCAAACGCTGTGCGATAACATAGCTAGCCATTTCATTCAGAAAATTGACACGATCTATGACAAAATTACTTCCACAATAAATTCTCAAACTAATCTGGAAATGGAACTCCTACATATCCCGTCACCAATTTGTTCGTTAGAACATTTCCCATTACTCACAATTGAAGGCACAGAAGCACTTTTAAAATGCGCAAAATCAGGCTCTCCACTGGACATCATACCTGCAAAAACTATAGCCACTCTACACAAACAATTAGCCAACCCCATTTGCGATATTCTTAATAGCTCCCTGAGGGAAGGAGTCCTCCTCTAGATTGGAAAGCCGCGCAAATAATCCCGATTAAAAAGAACTCCAAAATATCATCGGAAGACGTAACAAATTATCGACCCATCTCTCTCCTTCCCCTACATACAAAAATCTTGGAGAAGCACATCAACACACACCTCTCTGATTTCATTGAAGTCAATAATATCCTGGACTCCTCACAATCGGGATTCCGCCCTAGATACAGCACGGAATCCACTCTCGTAGCAGTTACAGACAATATTAGGATGCTGCTGGATGAGGGTCAAGCGGTACTTTTGGTGCTGCTTGACCTCTCCGCAGCATTCGACACCATCTCCCACCAAATATTACTCAGTAGATTGGGTGATATAGGCATCACAGGAAATGCTCTAAAATGGCTGTCTAATTTTCTGTCCAACAGAACACAAACCGTTAATTTAGGCCTGTACCATTCTAAGACCACCAAGGTGACCAAGGGAGTACCACAGGGTTCATGTTTGAGCCCAACCTTGTTTAACATCTATGTGACTCCCTTGGCGAGGCTGTTGAGGAAACTGGGATTCATCCCCATATCCTATGCGGATGATACTCAATTACTCCTCTCACTTGATAAATCCAACCCCAATATTCAAACCACCTTTGGTGAAGGAATGAAGACCATAGCGGAATGGATGAAAATTAATTATCTACAACTTAATGCGGCTAAATCAGAAATAATGTTGTTTGGCGAGGCTACTGTGAAATGGTCCCCTAGCTGGTGGCCAGAGGAACTGGGCCACACACCTTGTCCTAAACGGGTGGTAAAAAACCTAGGAGTCCGATTGGACAATAAACTTACGCTGGGAGACCACGTCTCTTCTACCATCGGAGCTTGCTTCCACAACCTCAGCATGCTCAGAAGAGTCTTCCCTTTTTGCCGTTATCTTCCCGAAAAACCTTGATCCAGGCACTAATTCTAAGCCGCCTGGATTACTGTAACGCACTGTTCATTTCAGCCAACGAAAGTGCCTTAAGTAGATTACAGGTTGTCCAGAATACGGCGGCTCGATTGGTAACCAATGCTCGCCCTAGAACTGCCTCCCTCCCCTTACTTCAGAAACTACATTGGCTGCCCATACGAAAAAGAATTAAATTTAAAATATGTTGTATGGCCTACAAAGCCGTCAACAAATTAGGCCCCAGCTATCTAAATGACAAATTTGTCAATTATGTACCTTCCAGACCCCTCCGCTCAGGAGCTAAAGCCCTGATACAAGTCCCCCGTTTCAAAAAATCCCGCCAAGGGGTAAGGCCTTTTACCATATCGCCCCACTCTATTGGAACGAACTCCCCTATCGCTGCGACAATGCACAGATTACCTGGTTTTCAGGAAACTGTTAAAAACATCGCTGTTTTAATCATTTCTCCTTGGCACTCTTAGGCAGTCCATGCGCTGAGATACCCTTATGGGGTGATTCGTGCGCTATATAAAACAAATAAATAAATAAATAAATAAATAAAATATTAAAAATAAATAATGACAGATGTTTCTATTCACTGGAAAGAAAGCTTGTCACTGAAAAAGTGTTTTCTAGGGCATGAGTTTGATTCCTGACATGACTGGAGATAAAACTTCACCATTAATTTAATGAAGGAATAATTGATGCACTTCAGGGCATTGACGGGATCAAAACTCACAAAATACAAAGTATTTCGTTTAGAAGGAATCTTCCAAGATTCTGAACCAATGTGCCAGTGACCTACAACTTCTTGTGTGCACTTATCTTTTTCTGTACAAAAAGGCACACAATTCCACACGGGGAGAGCACACATTCAGCAGTGATGCTGTCAAAGATACCCTAGAGGACAGCACAACTGTCAAGCAGAAGCATGAGCAAAACATTCCTCTTGCACATAGCGTCGATCGTGGAAAAGATCCACTGAGTAAGCGCTTTCATATGTGGTCACTCTATCATCAAAGCAACATATCTTGAGGAAAGAGAGTTTTCTACATACAAGGCACACACGCTCTCCCTTCCAGAGGAAACGTGAACACCGCATGAGCAGATAAGGTGCGAAACTCCTGCAAGTAGGCAAGACATGCATAACTGAGGCCGAAAGTATGTCACCCACCCTCCTTCCAGCAGAGGTAGCTGTGACATCATAAAGGTCCATGATTAAACAGATACACTGTGGCTCCTGCCTTTCAGCAGGGGAGGGGAGCCATGACATCACAAAGGATGCTAAAGAAAAAAAATAAAGTGTGACAGTCTGACCTCCAGTAGGGAGGGCTGTGACATCACAAAGGTCTATAATTAAATAGATACACTGTGGCTCCTGCCTTTCAGCGGGGAGGGAAGCCGTGACATCACAAAGGACATTAAAGAACAAAGATAAAGTGTGACAGTCTGATCTCCAGTGGGGCGGTGCAGCTGCGACATCAGAAAGAGCCTTAAGTTAAAGGAAAAGGGAGATGTGATATATTAAAGGACCGAAAGTTAACGTGTGGACATCTGGCCGGAAGGGACCTCTGAGATCACAAATGTATTTAAGGAAAAGTGTGTCATCCACCTCCTGTCCAGCAGGGGGAGCTGTGACAGCACAAAGGGCTATAAATAAACAGATAGACTTTGGCTCCTGTCTTTCAGCTGGGATTGGGGGGAGGTGACATCACAAACGACATTAAGAAAAAGATTGTGTCACAGGCCGCCATGCAGCGGGGTGGAGGGGTGCTGTGACATCACAAAGGTCTATAATTAAACAGATAGGCTGTGGCTCTTGTCTTTCTGCGGGGGAGGAGGCGCTGTGACATCAAAAAGGTCTCTAATTAAACAGATACACTGTGGCTACTGCCTTCCAGCGGGGGAGGGGAGCTGTGACATCACAAACGACATTAAGTAAAAGATTAAGTCTCACAGGCTGTCATCCAGCAGGGGAGCTGTGATGTCACAAAGGTATATAATTAAACAGACACGCTGTGGTAGCCTGCTTTCAGCGAGGGGAGGGGGAGCTGTGACATCACAAAGGACAGTACGGAAAAAGATGAATTGTCACAGGCTGCCATTGAGCGGGGTAGGGGAGCTGTGACATCACAAAGGTCTATAATTAAACAGATACACTGCGGCACCCTGCCTTCCAGCGGGGGGGGGGCGGGGGAGGTGTGACATTACAAAGGGCATCATTAAGGAAAACATGAAGTGTGGCAGCCTGCCTTTCAGGGAGAGGGGAGGGGAACTGTGTCATCATAAAGTGTTTAAGATGAAGGGTATAGGGTACCCCTTACACAAGATGTCTGATCAATTAATTCTGAAACATGAAAGTCCTGCAATAAAAACTTATCGCACTATTTCGGGAATCACGAAGTACAAATGTGAGCCCACATTTACCTAAGGGCTTTCATGACACAATAGAATAATTTGTTGCTATCCGTCTCAGTATTACTCTTTTACCAGATTTGGGAAGATGAAAGGCGGAGTGAACTCAAAGTGTTTCAAACCTGTGACCCCCGAAGTCAAACACAGATCTCTGCAGTAGGTGCATTAGTACCCTGAGCACTAGACCAGTGGCGACTAATGACATTTGAAAGTGGTGGGGCATAAAACAATTGTCGTACTGCACTGCGGTGAGCGAACGTAGCGAGCCGCAACCTCCTACGGGGGGTTCGTGGGGGGGTTGCCCCCCCTACCCCCGAGAAAAGTTTGAAAAAAGGGTGGGCAAATTGTGCATTTTCAAGCAAATTTGAGAAAGCAGGAAGGTTAATAAAGCAATTGTGAATCTGTTCCAACAAAGACAATGACTGGCAAAACTGTCAGTCTAATCGGATGCATATCAGACGCCGGCCTACCACGTGCTCTGTCCATCTGTGCCACTGTGTGCTATTCTTTCACAAGTCTAATGTGCCCCTGTTACTAATTGACAGGAGAGGATCCCGGCACTTCCCTCCGACACAAAAGAGTAAACATTATGGCTAAATTATTTGTTTCTGCTAAGGGTAGCCCCAAATGCATGTCTCATGCCTCCCACCGACAAGGCTGTCCGTCTGCTGATAGCAATATTGCATGCTGCCAAGCAGGCTTTAAACTCTGCTTCACATAATCTTTCACACTAGCTCTGATAAAGCACAGGGAGTAGGGAGCACACCATAACCACTCTTACTGCAGGACTAAAACGTTAAAAATGTGCAACTCTTCATCGACTCCCGTTTACCGGTGCGATTTGCTTCAAGGCTGATATGCACTCATATACACAATAACAAATACATACTCACAACTCACAGGTCAGCACTGCAGATAACTCACAATCCCCCGAACATAATTACTTAACAGGAGCCTGCCAGATGGAGTTTCTTGCTGGTGCTGCTCTGCCTTAGTCTTATTCCTACACAGTTGAAGGCAGACTTCTACTCCCACCCCTTCAGCCTTGGGGGTTGGGTCCCCTCACCTCACACTCGCCTTCTTTCACGGCCCATATCCCCGCAAATCCTCCAGCTTCGCTCAACCAGTGTTCCCAACCACATCCGCCCTCTGAAGCAAGTAACTGACATTGAAGAAGGACCAATTTTGCATTCCATGGTAACTAAAAGAGGACTACAAAACTGGACAACTACCTGTTAGTCTCCTCTTCACAGCGCCTCTCTTGCACAGATCAAGAGTAAGATAATCGTTGTGTTTGATGAGATACAAGATGGATTCCTTGGCAAATATTGTCTATGACTTTCACTTAACATTTTTGATAAAGTCTTGTACGACGAAGTTTCAATATTTAGAAGCACTGCCCTGCATGCGTCGTTCACCTCCAAAACTATTAGCCACGCTTCACACAAATCCATCCAGTCCCTGAAGTACAACCAGTCTTGTTCTCAGCATGTGGTAATGCGACACCTTTACTGAAGTCCATCGATCACTGTTCCATCACAGCCCTCGGCAGAAAACCCCTCCCCCTTAAAAGCTCAATCAAATGGGATTGGATTGTGGCTGGGGCTGCTTCAATGTTCTTCATTTATACTGAAAATACGTTGTTTTTTTAAAATAAGGGCACATGGGGAGCATCTGCGCAGGTCACCCTAATTGAAAAACACGTTTATTGTTTTTCAAAAGAGGGGCATTATTGTAACAGTAAATAACGGATCTACTGGATTCTGTCCTTCTACAGGACTCTAACGCCTTTTTGTGTTTTAGAATTAAGCACTATAATAATGTGCACATGGGACTTTCCAGCCGAACTGTGACTCGATATAAAGGCAATAGCACAGGCCTAAACACGGGTTGTCTTTGATTGTGTTTTCAGTCCCGCCGGCAAGAAGGGTGGGTGTCGCGCGGGGGGGAAGCGGGACGGTATTAAAATAAAAAAAAACTCACCTTCCTCCGGATCACGCGCCGCCGCCTCAGCTCCTGCTGCTCCTGGCCGCGTTTTACCTAGGCAGCCTCCCTGCCCTCCCCTAAGCCAATCACAACGCTGCAATGGCAGCGTTGTGATTGGTGCGGTGCAGCGGACAGCGCCCCAGCCGGGCACCTATAGGGAGGCATGCAGCCTACATAGAGAAAATGTAGAGTGCGCATGACTGGTTTGTTCGGCCCTAGAGGGCCGACCAAACAGTCAGGGCCCACAATAGTGGGCAAGCCACTCCCCCCTGTCCTCGAACAGGACCGCCCACCCCCAACCAGGCACTTCTGCTTTCTCGCCCCCCACGCCCCAATGGAGGAGCCGCCACTGCTTCTGCTTAATAGAGAGCATGTGGGCCGTTCTTAAATCTTAAAGTGGTGGTGACATCTTGGCATAGAAGCTATTTCCTGGCAAATGGCACTATATCAGAAAGGGGAAGGAAACGCTTCTTGGGTGGCCTTGTGCACATCTGCCTCCCTTAATTGAATTACTGTTCTGTATGAAGCCAGCTGTTCTCTTCATTTCTGTGTTTAACAGTTGTATGTCCCTGGGCAGGCTGATAAGCGCGTCTGACAGTGCACTCAATGTGCCGGCCCTTGGCCTTCTGCGTGATCTCTGAGCCCTCTCTGGAACAAAGACGACTCTCTGTCAAATAATGCTCATAGGCACCTTATATACCTTTTGGCTACATGTCCTTTATGGACCTTTCTACAATTAACAATATGCCCCGCTTTGGCTTTTCGTCTACTTGTTTTCCAATGAAACCTTGCTGATTGTTAAAAAACAATAACTTGAAAAATGAGATATCAAGCCATATTAACTATAAACATAAAGCAAGATCAGTATTTAAACAACTTTAACAGCTATGCATCCATAACTGCAAGTATATGCATTTAAATCATTAAATATATATAATATAAAGGAGCATACCTAAATAAGAAAAATATAAAGATTATATCAGTGTATCGGGTTGTGGTCACAGGCATTCTTTACACCATGACTTTAGTGCTATATATTTAACATAGTTTGATATTGCACCTCCTCGGCCATGTTCGGAGCTGGGATTGACTGCTAAAGATGCCATTTTTGTTGGCAGTCTAGTCTTCAGCCCAGGATTCCCTACTTAACGTGCCTAGGAATGTGGGTGCACAGCGGACATGTTCAGGGGGTGCGCTGCAGGTGTGACGAAGGCAAGCCTGCCTGCCTCTGTTTGCGCCAAGACCACGTCAGGCGCCAGGACCCCAGGTCAATTCTCACCCCAGGAGTACTCCAGAGAGCTGCTGTATCAGTGTAATAAGGGTAAGCCTTTTTAATGCAATATGTTCAACCCCTGTTACGACCAAGAAAATTTACATTGTTCTTACTGTTTGTGGGTCTGCCAGGCTGAACAAAACCTTTTAGTAAATAAGATGGTAGGTTTTTCTTACTTCAAGCTCAGGTTCGGTGAGATTTTAGAATGAAATGCACACTGATAAATACACTCTCTCTTATTAAGCATAAGATAGATTTTATTTAATCACTTAGAAATACATTCACCTGATATGGCATTTTTAACTGAGACATGGGTGGACGAAACTTCAGACCAAGACCTGGTTGATGCTCATCCAGTGGGATTTTCTATTCTTAGGTTGGACCGTGTATGCAAAAGGGGGAGGGAGGGGCCTGCTGGTGATTTATCGGGACCATCTGGGTGTCACATGTGAACTGGCATAAGTACTTGACTGTGAAGCAATGCTATTCAGGTGTAAGATACTAACAAATCCTTTTTTAATGGATTACTGATCTACAGGCCTCCTGGTTCGAAAGCTAGTTATTAGACAGTGGGAGACATTTTGGAATCATGTATGCCGTACGCGAACTTTACTATTTTAGGTGATTTTAATTTCCATCTGGACGATGGTAATAACTAAGAGTCCGAGCATCTTCTGGATATCTTAAGTGGTGTTGGCCTCTCTCGGAGGGTGTCTCTGATACACATATAGCAGGCCATACCCTTTCAATAATCCAGAACTGAAGGTGGATGATATCTAACCTATTGTTTGGTCCGATCATAAAGCTGTCTATTGTATTATAAAACCTGTCTCGTCCACCAATGGACCAAAAAAAGCAAGGGCAACTCCAAAAAGTTCAAGCTTGGAATAAAATTTGTAAAATGGATCTAGTAGATGTTTCAGACAGCTCCTACCCCTTATTTATGAAAGACACAAATCCTTTCAGCTCAGTCGTATTTCGAAGCGGTTACTAAACTTGTGCCAGTTGAAACTATTAGAAACTACAGAAAAAATCCCTCAGCTCCCTGGTTCTCATTCCATCTTAAGGAACTAAAACAAAATGTTGAAAACAGGAGAGAACACGGAGGAAACATTATCGGTAGGAGGAAAAGGTTAAGTACAATGAAGTCATTCAAGAATATAAAAAACAGATCATCTTGGAGAAAAACAAATATTTCTAAGACAAAATTATTCAAACTAAGAATTCTTCAAGAGAACTTTTTAAATCTGTTCAGATTCTCTCCGGCTCATCTCCTAAAGGTACCTCCGTCTCCTGGCAACAGTTTTGTGATCAACTTGCAGACTTCTTCAAAAATAAGGTGGAGGAAATCTATGACAAACTAAATAATAAAGGCAGGTCCTCAGTTCCAGCTCCGGGATTAATTAGTTCAGTGCGCGGTAAAAATATTTTTGGTAAGTTCCTCCCGTTTACAGAGGAAAGAGTAGCTGAACTTATAGGTCGAACAAAACCGGAGGCTCCCTCTGATCCCTGCCCCCCGAAAATTGTTCATGAGCGTGTTGGGGTGATTACTCCTCCCCTTACTGTTCTCTTGAATTATATTTTAGAATCTGGTCCATTTCCGTTGGAGTGGAAAAGGCTTCCATATTGCCTCTACTGAAGAAACCCTCCCTAGATCCAACAGAGGTGAAGAACTATCGCCCTAGTTCCTGGTTATGTTTTTGAGCGAAGGTTCTCGAAAAACATATGAATTGTGCATTGCCTAAATTCCTGGAGGAAAACAAAATCCTAGATTCAGCGTAATTTGCCAAATCACAGTACAGAGTCTGCTTTGGTTTTTGCTACAGATGAGTTGAGAATCGAAGATAACGGAGGGAAGGCAGCAGTGATCCTGTTGGATCTATCGGCAGCCTTCGACACCGTTAACCATGCGGTCCTGTTGGATCACCTGGTAGAGATTGGAATAGGAGGCTCAGCACTAGATTTGTTCTGTTCTTTTCGTTCACACAGAGAACAGTTGGTTACCCTGGGGCAATTGATTTCTAAGACCTTTACTTTGCCATATGGGGTCACTCAGGGCTCGTTATTGAGCCCTACGTTGTTTAACATTTATGTGGCCCCCTTGACAAGACTAATTCAAGCTTTTAGATTTGCTCCAGTCGCATATGCAGATGACACACAGATTGTGGTGCCTATCTCTGAGGATGTAGATGAAACGGCTAGTCGCTCCAATGGCTGTACAGGAGCCACTGAACAATGGATGAGCGATAACAGTCTTATGTTATGTTAAATGTTATGTTAAAGGCACTTGTTAAGCGCACGTACACCGAACGGTTTCATGGCGCTGGAGTCAAAGGGGAGGATGCAGCGGTAGGGAATTAACTAGTCATACGCCTGGGAGAACAGCCAGGTCTTGAGCTGTTTCCTGAACTGTACACAAGAAGTCACAGACCTCAGCTCAACAGGAACCGAGTTCCAAAATTGCGAGGCCACAACCGCGAATCTTAGTCCCCCATGTTTCTTGCGTTTAAATGGTGGAATATCCAGCAAATTCATGTGTGAAGAGCGCAGATCCCGAGCAGGAGTATAGCGCTGAATCCTGGAAGAGATGAATGCTGGACTATTACCAAAGAGGGCTTTGAAGATGGTACATCCCAGCTTGAAGGCACAGCGTTTAGCCACAGGAAGCCAATGTAGACTCTTCATCAGCGGTCTAACATGGGACCGTCTGGGCTGACGAAAAATCAGCCTGGCCGCTTGGTTCTGAACCAGCTGTAAGCGATGTAGCTGATATGCTGGGATACCAACATACAATGAGTTGGCATAATCAACATGGGAGATTACCAGAGCTAGGATGACCAAGGTCAAGAATCTACTGATCTTCCGAATTCTTTGCAATTGAAAGAAGCAAGCAGAGACCACTGAGCCAATCTGGGCTTTCATCGACAGATCATTACTGATCACAATGCCCAGACTTATGCTTAACTCGACTAAGACCGAGGTTCTTCTGTTTGGCAAAGTTCCTATATTCTGGGACCAATCTTGGTGACCCCTGACCCTGGGCCCTCCTCCCACTCCCATCCCATCAGTTGGGTATAATCTTTGATTTTTCTCTGTCTTTTAATGCACAGATTAATAAACTTACTTCTTCTTGTTTTTTTCTGTTGTGTAAGGTTAGAAAAAATGTCCCTTTCATCCCGTATGAGATCCAGAAGTCAGTGGTTACAGCCTTGGTATGATCAAGGCTGGACTACTGTAATGCATTATATCTAGGCGTTGTCCAACACCCTCTGAAAAAACTTCAATGTTTACAGAATGCGGCAGCTCGACTTTTAAAGAGAATTCCTAAATTCCTGACGGTGTCTGATACATTACGAGAGTTGCATTGGCTCCCAGTGGAGTCAAGAGTCCGGTTTAAGGCTCTGTGTTTGGCACATAAAACACTATGGAGATGGTCCAGCATACCTGAAGAAAAATCTTATTTGGTATAGTCCTGCTCGAACTTTACGCTCAACCAACTCTAAGACTGTTAAGGTTGGTAAATTGAAAAGGAAGACTTAGGGAGGTAGGAGTTTTGTGTATTGCACTGCACATCTCTGGAATAACCTCCCCAACCATCTAATATGTTAATCTAATCTACGTAGCTTTAGGAAACAGCTTCAAACCTAGCTATTCTCCAGCCAAAGTAGTTAGATGTAACTGCAAGTCTTGGTGTTTCGTTCCCAACTCAGTGATGTAGTTATTAACACCAAGACGCCATTGGCAATCGCACGCTTTACAAGCAAATCAATTTCATCAATATGTCAACAAATAGCTGGCAGACTGAACCATTGTGTCTGACCAGAGTCACACTCTTAAGCGCACAAGAAACCATAGGCCACGTTTCACATCTTCAAAACAAAGCTCTAAGAGCGTCTTCGCTGCTGCTAGGACGGCAGTTCTATTTCATCTTCCAAGTGTCGTTCAGTTTTCATACATCCTAACAGCTTCTTTTATTACCAAGGTTAGAGCTCTAAGACTTATGTCCTAGCTGTTAATATTCAAGCTCCATCCATTATGACATTAAAACACCTTCTACGTACACAACCTCGAAGCTGCAGAATTCAGTAGTGGGCAATATAACATTTTTAGATCCTGCGGTGGAAGAGATGTCATGCTTTCATGATCAACCAATGTGAGATGAGAGTGGTATCCCACCTCCATAGGACAAGGCCCCCCTCCGGGTTCACAGCGCCATCAGACCCTATAGTCCACGGTGCGCACTGCTGAATGGTGCAAGCATTTGCATGCAATGTTAATTCAATATTCACACGTATCGCATGACTTGATATCTCAGGTTACTCCAATTTACTACAAACTTTATTTTTATTACTCACGTAATTTCATTATTTCAATATATATTTTGTTATTCATGGTGATTGAGGTTCTTTGTTCTGTGTGTAAGGGAAGAGGCTGATGTAAAGTCTTGTACTGCGAGTGTCTGCACTTTGCGTGTCTGATGGAACGCTGACTGAGAGAACGCGATGCTGCTTGCACTCTTGTGTGACCCAGGTGATGGCTTATGTTTATTTACTGTCGGTGGAGGGCAGTGTCCTGGTAGGTTGGTATGTTTGTGATACTGCACCTAGATGCCTATCAGCTGAATAAAGACACTATCTTCTACACCACATTGCCTCATGGATCAGTCCTATAAAGACTTCAATAATTAGTTTCAACAGTTCAAATAAACATTGCCACTTCCTCGTTCACTCACATTCCTGGTGCACGTACTCCCGGTGTCCAGTGCTCTTGCGCTTTCAGTCTTGTGATGCTACTTTATTTCACAACATCTCACTCTTCCCCTGGAACAGACGGGCGGTTTGTACGTTCACTTTTAAAGGGTTTGCTTGTGTTGGGTTCTGAATATTATCTAATCACATTGTATATTGGGTTCACGAATACTGGTCCTTGGTGTTACGTGAGTTGCGCGTGTCACTCTTCCACACCATTGCATGGCTCTGGGGACGGCACATGTTGTGTTTTCTAATCTGTAAAAAACCACTTTAGTGTAGGTGTGTGAACAGACACACACAAAACACTGCTTGATGCTGAACAACATTATCTTATATTCAAAGCATGTTTACAGTCATTCTGAGATACGAAGAGTCGAGGGACTTCATCTGAGTTTGTTGGAGCCGAGCACAGCTCTTCACACCCGCAGCTACCTCAATTCACTTAGAGGGGGGAGAACCACTAGATTTCCAACAGCGATGATGTTGTATATTTCTTGTAATGCTTAAATTATTGGTGTACGTTGTGAAGATGCAGAGCTTTTCAGGATATTTAAAATAGTGTACTTTATGTGGCACAGTCTGTCTAGTTAATACTTAATAGTGCAGCGTAAAATGTGATAGGAGGATTTCTTATGGTAAGTGCTGCAGATATTTGTTGCTGTGCTGCTGTGAATACCTTTTTTATTGTGTTCAGTGTTCCTATGTTTAACAGAACTTGGAAAACGTACAGTACAAGTCTCGGCACATGCTTGAGATGGTTTACACCAATGTGCAAGATCCTAGCTGACTGAAGTCTGTTGGTGCCTGCGTCCTTGTACAGCAGTACCTCGGAGAGAGTGCACCAGGTATGAGTGAACGTTTTCAGGCACAGTATATACAAGTGAACGGATGTGCAGGAGTGTGACCAAGTACAAATTGTTTAGACACTGTGTACACTTGGGAATGACTGAGTGTTAAAGGTGCAAGGTATAGGTGAGTTCATTCAGGCCTCCATGGCGTACATTGGTAGATGACAGGGCGTGAGTCTCCATGGTGCCAGATCTACTCAAACCTATTGAGGGAGTGTGTATACTAGTGAATGACAGGGTGTGAGCCTTGAAGGAGATAGATGTACACAAACCTATTGCGGGAGTGTGTATACTAGTGAATGACAGGGTGAGAGCCTCGACGGAGATAGATGTACACAAACCTATTGCGGGAGTGTGTATACTAGTGAATGACAGGGTGTGAGCCTTGAAGGAGATAGATGTACACAAACCTATTGAGGGAGTGTGTATACTAGTGAATGACAGGGTGTGAGCCTTGAAGGAGATAGATGTACACAAACCTATTGCGGGAGTGTGTATACTAGTGAATGACAGGGCGTGAGTCTCCATGGTGCCAGATCTACTCAAACCTATTGAGGGAGTGTGTATACTAGTGAATGACAGGGTGTGAGCCTCGAAGGAGATAGATGTACCCAAACCTATTGAGGGAGTGTGTATACTAGTGAATAACAGGTTGTGAGTCTGCATGGTGGTTGGTGTACAGGAACCTATTGAGAGAGTGTGTATACTAGTGAATGACAGGGTGTGAGTCTCCATGGTGCCAGATCTACTCAAACCTATTGAGGGAGTGTGTATACTAGTGAATGACAGGGCGTGAGTCTCAAAGGAGATAGGTGTACACAAACCTTTTGAGGGAGTGTGTATACTAGTGAATGACAGGGCGTGAGTCTCAAAGGAGATAGGTGTACACAAACCTATTGAGGGAGTGTGTATAATGGTGAATGACAGGGTACAGATACAAGATAATTCAAGCTAGCATTGTATACATCAGTTGAATACTAGGTGTGAGACATCAGAATGTCAGGTATATGTGAGTACATTATGCCTGACGAAGATTAGAACAGTGGATAATTGGGTACAGGTGCCTGTATGGGAAACACATGAGTTGCGTTGAAGGGGAGTACATATTTGCCGTCCTTTGCAGAGTACGGATGCCCCAGGACTTTATCAACTGGATTAGGATGTTAGACTCTGGTCCTCATAGTTCTTATTAGAATAAATAGCCTAATATCCCCTCCAATAGCAATGTCTTGTGGAACTAGGCAGGGTTGTCCACTGTCGCCCATCTTGTTAACGATAGCTGTGAGACCCGTAGCCGCTAAGTCAAGCATTATTCAGACGATGCTCTCAGTTCACTTCTAATTTCACTTTGTGCTGACGATATGAGTTTCAATAGGAGTCTCAACCCAATAACGCGTAAGCTCAGAAAGTTAGGAACTATTTCGGGGATCAACATAAACTGGGGGTAAGTCACAGATATTCCCTCTTACCGCTGGCACCGGTAAGTTTGCCTCCGAGTTCCCCCTGGTATGGTGTGAGGGTTCGATCAGATATCCACAGATATGGGTCAATTGAGACATCAGCTCATTTATCCACGGAAATGATGGTGTCACTTTCCCCAAACTAGAAGATCAGGTTGCTCGATTATTTACTCTCCTTCTCTCCTATCATTCCCCCCCAATCACTGGGGCCTTTTTTCAAACACTTCAGTCGCTGATAGTCAAATAGCAGTGGCAGGCAAACAACCACGGCTTAGGTGACACTGCCATTCCATCAGCGTGGATTCAAAGTCCCTGATCTGGAGCTGCACTACTTACGTGTGCAGGCGTACTGTGTGTACTGTGCGTACACCTGGTTCCATCCAACACTTTACATGCCACACACAGCCGTTGAATTAGATAATGAAACCCAAGCTCTTTATTGTGCTGCAAAGTCAAAACACTATTTTATGAAGTAGAGTCAAGATATGGAGCTGCGTTTTGTTTTTAATGCAAAAAAATAGACACTAAATGGTCGCTTCTCAGCACTGAGACGTACACTCCGAAGCTGCACATTTCTTGTGTCTGTGCACGGATCAGCTGCACTGGAGTCAGCAGTGCCTGTGTTTGAATCAGTAGTGCGTGTGCCTATCGTTAAGTGCCTGCACTGGAGTCAGCAGTGCCTGTGTTTGAATCAGTAGTGCGTGTGCCTATCGTTATGGGCCTGCACTGGAGTCAGCAGTGCCTGTGTTTGAATCAGTAGTGCGTGTGCCTATCGTTAAGTGCCTGCACTGGAGTCAGCAGTGCCTGTGTTTGAATCAGTAGTTCGTGTGCCTATGGTCAAGGGCCTGCACTGGAGTCAGCAGTGCCTGTGTTTGAATCAGTAATGCGTGTGCCTATCGTTAAGTGCCTGCACTGGAGTCAGCAGTGCCTGTGTTTGAATCAGTAGTGCGTGTGCCTATCGTTAAGTGCCTGCACTGGAGTCAGCAGTCCCTGTGTTTGAATCAGTAGTGAGTGCACCTATTGTCAAGGGCCTGCGCTTGGAGTCAGCAGTGCTGTACAGTATCAGCTGTGACAGAGTCAGCAGTGCTTGTGTTTTGAATCAGCAGTACCTGTGCTTGGAGTGCTTGGATCAGGTCAGAGTAGCAGTACTGGAGTCAGGGTGGCGTGCTCTTGATGTCACGGCTTGCTGTGCTTGGACGAGGAATATCTGTGCTTGGAGTCATCAGTGCCTGTGCTTTGAGTCATCACTGCCTGTGCTGGGAGTCATCGGTGTCTGTGCTTGGAGTCATCAGTACCTGTGCTGGGAGTCATGTGATACCAGCTGTGCTAGATTCAGGAGTGCCTAAGACCGGAGTCACAATTAGTATTATTGGTGTCAGGAGTGGGTGTCTGTGCTGGTTCTCAAGTGGGCCCCTGCATCAGTCTGGAGTGCCTGCGCTTCGGGTCAGGATTAGCTGAATTTGCGTATTGTGTGTGTTCTGTTTGCAATCAGGTCAGAATATCTGTAATGGCGCCCAACATGAGTGAGCTTGGAGCCAAGAACAGCTGCACTGGAGTCAGGAGTGTTCATCGTTGGAGTCAGCAGTAGCAGTACCGTAATAAGCAGTGCCTGTGGTCAGGAGCCTCTGGGCTAGGATTCTGCATTATATATCAGGAGTGCTGTGTTTGACGTCAGGAGTGCTGTGCTTGGAGTCAGGAGTGCTGTGTTTGGTGTCAGGAGTGCTGTGTTTGAAGTTAGCAGTGCCTGTTCTTGGAGTCTGCATTAGTTGTACTAGAGTCAGCAACATCTGTGATTGGAGACAAGAATAGCCATACTGGAGTCTGAAGTAGTAGCAATTGTAAAATATTTATTGTTTGATGAATGCTCCAGTTGATTTTTTTAAAATGATTGTCCTAAGTAATCATGCTCGTAGTCAGGAATACTTGTGCTTTGAGACCGCAGAGTGCATGCCGTGAGTCACGATTCACTGAATTTGATTCCGGAGTGCCTGTGCTTGGAGTTAGGAGCGCTTGTCCTATGTGTCAGGAGAGTCATGGCCTGGAGTCAAGAGTGCTTTATTATATTAGAGTTGTGAGTGTCTGTGCACTCCTGTGTTTGTACTCAGCAGTGCCTGCACCTGTTAGCAGTGCCTGGATTCAAAAGTGCCTGAACTTGAAATGTGTGTTATCTGGAACTGAGTCTGCGCTGTGTACGCCTGGAGTGGGCAGTGGTTGTGTTTTTAATTAGCTGTGTCTGTCCTGCGAGTCACGATTAGCTGTAATTGAGTCAGGAGTGCCTGTACTTAAGAGTTAGCAGTACATGTGTTTGAAGTAGGCACTGCCAGTGCTTGGAGTAACTGAGTAAATAGCGCCTGTGACTGGACCCAGCAATGCCTTTGCTTTGAATCAGACGTGCCTGTATTTTGCGTGGGAGTGCCTGGATTCAACGGTGCCTGCGTTTTGATTCAGCCGTCCCTGTTTTGAATCAGAAATGGCAGTACTTGGAGCAGTGGCTGTGTTTTTAATCAGCAGTCCCTGTGCATGAGGATTGTACTTGGAACGGGGAGTGCCTATGCTCTGGTGAGGTGTGCCTGTGCTCAAGTGAGGTGTGCCTGTGCTCTGGTGAGGTGTGCCTGTGCTCTGGTGAGGTGTGCCTGTGCTCTGGTGAGGTGTGCCTGTGCTCTGGTGAGGAGTGCCTGTGCTCTGGTGAGTAGTGCCTATGCTCTGATGAGGAAGGCCTGTGTTCTGGTGAGGAGCACTTGTGCTCTGGCGAGGAGTGCCTATGCTCTGGCGAGGAGTGCCTGTGCTCTGGCGAGGAGTGCCTGTGCTCTGGCGAGGAGTGCCTGTGCTCTGGCGAGGAGTGCCTGTGCTCTGGCGAGGAGTGTCTGTGCTCTGGCGAGGAGTGCCTGTGCTCTGGTAAGGAGTGCCTATGCTCTGGTGAGGAGTGACTGTGCTCTGGTGAGGAATGCCTGTGCTCTGGTGAGGAGTGCCTGTGCTGTGGTGAGGAGTGCCTGTGCTCTGGTGAGGAGTACCAGTGATCTGGTCAGGAGTGCCTGTGATGTGGTGAGGAGTGCCTGCACCGATGTGAAGAGTGCCAGCACTGTGGTGAGGAGTGCCTGCGCTCTGGTGAGGAGTGGTTGTGTGGCGAGGAGTACCTATGCTCTGGTGAGGAGTGCCTATGCTTTGGTGAGGAGTGCTTGTGCTGTGGTGAAGAGTGTCTGTGCTCTAGTGAGGAGTACCTGTGCTCCTTTTAGGAGTGCCTGTAATCTGGGGAGGAGTGCTTATGCTGTGGTGAGGAGTGCCTGTGCTCTGGTAAGGGGTGCCTGTGCTGTGGTGAGGAGTGCCTGTGCTCCAGTGAGGAGTGCATGTGCTCCAGTGAGAAGTGTCTGTGCTCCAGTGAGGAGTGCGTGTGCTTCGGTGAGGAGTGCCTGTCCTCTGGCGAGGAGTGCCTGTGCTACGGTGAGGAGCGCCTGTGCTCTGGTGAGGAGTCCCTGTGCTCGGTTGAGGAGTGCCTGTGGTGGGGTGAGGAGTGCCTGTGCTCCGGTGAGGAGTGCCTGTGCTCCGGTGAGGAGTGCCTGTGCTCTGGTGAGGAGTCCCTGTGCTCTGTTGAGGAGTGCCTTTGGTGGGGTTAGGAGTGCCTGTGCTACGGTGAGGAGTCCCTGTGCTCTGTTGAGGAGTGCCTGTGCTGGGGTGAGGAGTGTCTGTTCTCTGATGAAGAGTGCCTGTGCTCTGATGAGGTGTGCCTGTGCCCTGGTGAGGAGTGCCTGTGCTCTGTTGAGGAGTGCAGATGCTCTGGTGAGCAGTGCCTGTGCTTGCTATGTGACAGACCGTGATTGGAATCAGGATTAGCCATCAGTGATAGACTTCGAGTCAGGGTTAGCTGTACTGAACTCAGGAGTGTTTATGCTGGGGTCAACAGTGCCATTATTTTGAGGCAACTGTGCCTGTGCTTGGACCAGGAATGCCAGTGCTTTGAGGATGGATTACCGGCACTGGAGTCAGGGGCACTTGTGCTTGGAGTAAGGATCCTTTGTATTCGAGTGAGAAATGCGTGTGCTTTGAGTCATGAGTTTCTGAGCTTGGAGTCAGAATTATCTGCAATTGAGTTAGGAATAATTTAACTTTGAGGCCACAGTTGATGTGTTTGAATCAACACCTCCTGTCCTTTGTAGCAGGAGTGCCTGTTCTTGAGAGTCTAACAACAAATTGGGTAACCCAATAGACCCTTGAAGGCTTGGGTAATTCAAAGTCAAGATAAGGTAAACGGGCCTACAAGGGATGTTTTTATAACAAAGAAAATCTTCTTGGCTCAAAGAAATAAATCTATAAAGCCCTCATTAGTGGCTTCAGGCAAACAAATTAACAAAATGAATTGTATTCATTCAAAATGAGTATATCAACAGAGAAAAGCAAGACGGTGTATACTTTAAAGATACAAATTTATGTAAAAAAACTCTTTTTATAAATAAGGGTAAGAGGATAAGGGTAGGGGAGAGGAGTTGGCCTAACGGCTAGGGCGGTTGTCCTCGAATCTGGGGAACTGGGTTCGAGTCTCGGCAACAAAGCTGAGCATCCTGTGATTCTGGGCAAATCACTTAATCTCCCCGTGCCTAACAAAAAAATGAATGTGTCCTCATGTAACGCAACTGGTGCTATGTAAAGCGCTCTGATACCCGGTTCGGGTCAAGTTTCCGCTATATAAAACTCTGTAAAAAAAAAAAAAAAAGGGTACATGTATCACCGCGACCCAAACAACGATGGACTCCCGATGTGGTGGTTTCAAAGTTGATTCAATCGATATTGTTCCCGTCCCGACACCACCCGTAGGATTTCAAAGGGGGTGTCCTATACTATCTTATATGAGATACGTGTGGCGAGCATAGTCATTTGGAATGCCGTCATGATAATAGTTTAGATTTCTGGAGGCCATTTTATGCTCCATCTCTGTGCATCATTTTCTAGATGCTTTGTAAATCAGATCACGTTCATTCATTGATCTAGGGTCTTCAGTTCACATAAGAGCATTTTGTCCTGAAGATGGTCATATAGACTGTAGCTCGAGACAAGACCGAAACATTGACAATCCTACCCATTTTCATGTATAAATGATCTTTCTGGAAATGTTCATTGTAGATTCAATGATGTTCTCCTCATTTGAAAATATTTGAAATGGGCTATTACAAAAGTGTTTATGAGAAAACGGTTGCCGTGAAGATAATCTATCTCAGTCACTTTTGAATTTATGTGAGTTGTATTTTGTACCCTTATTTATAAAAATAATTTTCTATATAAATTTGTATCTTTAAAGTATACACCCGTCTTGCTTTTCTCTGTTGATATACTCGTTTTGAATGAATATAATTAATTTTGTTAATTTGTTTGCCTGAAGCCACTGTTGAGGACTGTATAGATATATTACTTTGAGCCAAGAAGATTTTCTTTGTTATAAAAAAATGCCTTCTAGGCACGTTTACCTTATCTTGTTCATGAGATTCAGCAGTTCCTTTATTTGGAGTCTACAGTGCCAGTGTTTTGCATCAGAGGTGTCTGTGCATTGAATCCTCAGTGCCTGTGCTTGACATCACAAGTTCCTATGTTTCGAATCACCAATACCTGGGACTCAGAAGTCATCAGTGTCTGTGCTTAGAGTCAGAAGTATGTGTGATTAGAGAAAGGAGTGCCTGTTTGGACACAGGAAGTCTGTGTTTT
Organism: Calotriton arnoldi; assembly: GCA_963921515.1. Lineage (NCBI taxonomy): Eukaryota > Metazoa > Chordata > Amphibia > Caudata > Salamandridae > Calotriton > Calotriton arnoldi. The sequence goes on from CAWUFW010017871.1 coordinate 182,619, forward strand.
GAAGGAGATCACAGGTTACTGTGCTTACAATCAGCAGTGCCCGTGTTTGAATCAGCAGTGTCTGTGCTTGAAGTCAATAGAGACTCTGCTTGGAGTCACAGTATCTGTAATTGAGTCAGGAGTAGTCAGCAGTGCCTGATTCTGACTCTGATGTGTCTGTGTTTTGAATCAGAACTGCTGCTGCTTGGAAACAGCAGTGCCTTTGTGTTGAATGAGGGGTGCCTACGCTTGGAGTCAGCATTAGCAGTACTGTAATAAGCAGTGCCTGTGCCTGTAGTCAGGAGCCTCTGGGCTAGGAGTCTGCATTATATCTAATGAGTCAGGAGCCATTGTAGTCAGCAGTGCCTGTGCCTGTGGAATGATTGTAGTCTGTTTGCGATGTAAGCCGTGACAGAATTTTACATTAATAGTGCATGTGCTTGGAGTCAGTAGTGCCTAATAACGGAATAGGCAGTGCATGCGATAGTAGTCAGCAGTGCCTGTTTGTGGAGTAAGCAGTGACAGGGTTTTACATCAATAGTCCATGTGTTTGGAGTCAGCAGAGCCTGTTCTTGAAGTCCACGTCAGCTGTAATGGAGTCGGCAGTGCCTGTGTATTGAATAAACAGTATTTTGAGTAAGCAGTGCCAGTGACCGAAATCAGCACTACCCACTTTGAGTCAGCAGTAATTGATTTTTAAATCCGCAGCGCCTGTGCTTGGAGCTAGCAGTGCCTGTGGCTGGAGTCAGGTGTATTTGTGCTTGGGTTCAGAAGTGCGTGGAGTTAGCGGTGCATATGGTTGGAGTCGGAAGTGTCTGTGACAGGATTCTGTTATACCTATACCTGGAGTTAGGATTATCTTTATATGAGTGAGCAGTGCCAGTTTTTGGAATATGCAGTGACAGTGTTTCACATCAGTACTGCATATATTTAGTTAGCAGTGCCTGGATTTGAAGTTAGGGTTATCTGTAACTGAACCAGCAGTGCCTGTGCCTGGAGTCAGGAGTGCCTGTGTCTGGAACTATCATTATTGTTAATGAGACAGGAGTGCCTGTGACTAGACTGAGGAGTGCCTGTGACTTGAGCCAACCATGCCTTTTTACTGGAGTCGGTAGTGCCTGTATTTGGAGTCTGTGTAATTTGAAATAGCGCCACCTGTGTCGGTAACCAGCAGTGCCTGTGGTCGCGGTGCCTGTATTTGGAGTCGGGTGTGCTCGTGGAGTCAGTGCTGAATGTTAATTAAAAGACAAATTAGGAGCAGAAGGGGTTAAATCTGAGCTGGGAGATGGAATGTCACTGCCCCTCCCCCACATGAGCTGCTGCTCCTCCCCCAAACAAGACACAGCCCCTCCCCCACATGAGACTCAGACACAGCCCCTCCCCCACACAGGAGTCACTGCCCCTCCCCACACAGGAGTCACAGCCCCTCCCCCACATGAGACTCATAGACAGAGCCCCTCCTATATGAACTACAAGCAGGGTCGCCCCTCCCCACACTGGAGTCACTAACCCTCCCCCACAGGACTGTAGCAAGGGGTGCCCCTCCCCTCTAGGGATGGGGAGGTGAGCATGAACACAATGTCCAGGAGAAGGTGGGGCTGCAGCTCCTACACCAGCCTCAGCTCTGGGGAGGGGGGGCTGCAGCTCCTACACCAGCCTCAGCTCTGGGGAGGGGGGGGGGCTGCAGCTCCTACACCAGCCTCAGCTCTGGGGAGGGGGCTACAGCTCCTACACCAGCCTCAGCTCTGGGGAGGGGGCTGCAGCTCCTACACCAGCCTCAGCTCTGGGAGGGGGGCTGCAGCTCCTACACCAGCCTCAGCTCTGGGGAGGGGGGCTGCAGCTCCTACACCAGCCTCAGCTCTGGGGAGGGGGGCTGCAGCTCCTACACCAGCCTCAGCTCTGGGGAGGGGGGCTGCAGCTCCTACACCAGCCTCAGCTCTGGGGAGGGGGGGCTGCAGCTCCTACACCAGCCTCAGCTCGGGGAGGAGGGCTGCAACTCCTGCACCAGCCTCAGCTCTGTTCCTCTGGGGGGGGGGGGGGAGGGAGGCTGCAGCTCCTACACCAGCCTCAGCTCTGCACCTGGGTGGGGGGGCTGCAGCTCCTACACCAGCCTCAGCTCTGCACCTGGGTGGGGGGGCTGCAGCTCCTACACCAGCCTCAGCTCTGCACCTGGGTGGGGGGCCTGCAGCTCTTACACCAGCCTCAGCTCTGCACCTGGGTGGGGAGGGGGGGCTGCAGCTCCTACACCAGACTCAGCTCTACTCCCCAGTATACTATAGAGCACACTGCAGAGAGCGCACGGCTCTAAAGCACCCACTGTCCTAGATGGTGCACTGCACTAGACAGCACAATATACTACAGAGCACACTGCAGAGAGTATTATATTAGACAGCACATTGCAATAGAAAATACACTACTAGACAGCACATAATTCAAGGCAGAATACAGCACTAGAGAGCACAACACTATAGACAAATACACTATTTGACAAAATGGTCCACCAGTCAGCACACTGTACTGTGTGTTACACTGTACTAAATAACTTATTGCACTAGACAGCACACTGCACTACACAGTACACTATACTACACCGTCCACAGTGCTGCACTAGACAGTACACTGTAGTAAATGGTAGAACTGACGTACCATCTCCATTCCCAACCACATTTTTTATCTTTAGAAAACAGCTCAAGACTTTTATTTCATGCACAACTTTAATTTTGACTAGTCTCCTCTTTTGTTTTTTCTCCCATTTCCTTGATTCCGGGGGTTGAATCCCAGTTGGCTACCTCACGGTTACGGGCACTTCTTAGCTGATTGCACTTTTACAAATGGTCTCTAATCAGTGCACCGGGCATCACATTGCACTGGACAGTACACAGTGCTAGGGAGCTCACTGCACCAGATGACACACAGTAATAGACGGTATACTATACTAGAGAGCACACTGCGCTAGCCAGCAAACTGCACTAATGGGTACCTTGTATTAAACAGAAAATTGCACTATGCAGTGCACTGTACAAGGTGTCACACTCTATTTAGTGGTACACTGCAGTCGACAGCACATTGTCCTAGAGAGCCTATGACTGGAGTCTGTAGTGCCTGTATTTGGAGTCAATGTTATTTGAAATGGAGCCGCCTGTGTCAGGAACCGGCAGTGCCTGTGGTCGCAGTGCCTGTATTAGGAGTCAGGGCTGCTCGTGAAGTCAGTGCTGAATGTTAATTAAATGACAGTGGAGGCACAAGAGTAGCAGAAGATGGCGATGCGGCAGGTAAGTTCTTTTTTTATTGTTCGTCGTGTCTCCCGCTGACCCTTCCCCGCTCATCTGACACTGGCCGCTACTGCAATAAGACCATAATCAGCTAGCATTGCCATAAGGAGCAGAAGGGGTTAAATCTGAGCTGGGAGAGGGAATGTCACTGCCCCTCCCCCACCTGAGCTGGCGCCCCTCCCCCACACAAGACACAGATCCCGCATGAGACTCACAGACACAGCCCCTCCCATATAAACCACAAGCAGGGCCACCCCTCCCCCACACAGGAGCCACAGCCCCTCCCCCACACTGGAGTCACAGCCCCTCCCCCACACTGGAGTCACAGCCCCTCCCCCTCATGAGACTCAGGCACAGCTCCTCTCATATAAACCACAAACAGGAGCAACAGCCCCTCCCCCACACTGGAGTCATAGCCCCTCCCCCTCATGAGACTCAGGGACAGCTCCTCTCATATAAACCACAAACAGGAGTCACTGCCCCTCCCCCACACAGGAGTCACTGCCCCTCCCCCATGTGAGCTGGCGCCCCTCCCCCACACTGGAGCCACAGATCCTACCCCACACAGGAGCCACAGCCCCTCCCTCACACAGGAGTCACTACCCCTCCGCCACATAAGCCTCATAGAGACAGCCCCTTCCATTTGACCCACTAGCAGGGTCACCCCTCCCCCCACAGGAGTCCAACAAGGGGTGCCCCTCCTCCAGGGACCTCTAGGAGTGGGGGAGGGAAGCATGAATGCAATGGTGGGGGGTAAGAAGGGGGCAGCAGCTCCTACACTAGCCTCAGCTCTGCTCCTGGGGGGGCTGCAGCTCCTACACCAGCCTCAGCTCTGCTCCTGGGGGGGAGGCTCTAGCTCTTACACCAGCCTCAGTTCTGTTCCTGGTGGGGGGCAATGGCTCCTACACCAGCCTCAGCTCTGCTCATGAAAGGGGGTGGGGGGCTGCAGTTCCTACACCAGCCTCAGGTCTGCTCCTGGTGGGGGGCTCCAGCTCTTACACTAGCCTCAGCTCTGCTCCTGGTGAAGGGGGGCTGCAGCTCCTACACCAGCCTCAGCTCTAGTCTTGGGGGGGCTGCAGCTCCTACACCATCCTCAGCTCTGCTCCTAGGGGGGCTGCAGCTCCTACACCAGCCTCAGCTCTGTTCCTGAAGGGGGAGGGGATACAGCTCCTACACCAGCCTCAGCTCTGCTCCTGGGGGGGGCTGCAGCTCCTACACCAGCCTCATCTCTGCTCCTGAGGGGGGGCTGCAGCTCCTACACCAGCCTCAGCTCTGTTCCTGAAGGGGGAGGGGATACAGCTCCTACACCAGTCTCAGCTCTGCTCTTGGGGGGGGCTGCAGCTCCTACTCCAGCCTCAGCTCTGCTCCTGGGGGGGCTGCAGCTCCTACACCAGCCTCAGCTCTGCTCCTGGGGGGGGGGCTGCAGCTCCTACACCAGCCTCAGCTCTGCTCCTGGGGGGGGGCTGCAGCTCCTACACCAGCCTCAGCTCTGCTCCATGGGTGGGGGCTGCAGCTCCTACACCAGCCTCAGCTCTGTTCCTGAAGGGGGAGGGGATACAGCTCCTACACCAGTCTCAGCTCTGCTCTTGGAGGGGGTGGGGAGGCTGCTTCTGAGGGGGGGCTGCAGCTCCTACACCAGCCTCAGCTCTGCTCCTGGGGGGAGAGTGGGCTGCAGCTCCCACACCAGCCGCAACTCTGCTCCTGCTAGGGGGGGCTGCATTTCCTACACCTAATAAGGAGAACAAGGGTACCCTAATATGTGAACCTGGGGTGGTAAGCTGTTTTGGGAAACAGTGGTTCTGGTGTGGCCTAAAGGTCCATTCAGAAGTGACCCTGCAGGGGGCACTTTAGCTGAGTGTAGGAAATTAATTCTTAAAGGGAGCGGTAAATAATATAAAGAGGGACATGTAGGTCAGTATATGACAGATGTTTATTCCAAAACAATAGTATTCAGGTGCTCACACAATAAGTGACAATAAGCGTGACGTGAAAAGTGAGGGTGATATTAAAATAAAGACATCGCATTGACAACAATACAGGAGACCACCACATATGTAAAGGATACCACACATCTGATTAACCTGATTGAATCACAACCATTCAACCCTCAAACGGAACTCCTTGTCACTCTGGACATTGAATCGTTATATACGAACATCCCCCAAGATAAAGGCATAGAGGTTATCAAAATACACCTGAACCGTCGACCTGCTCCTCATCAGGTGCCCACAGAGTTTATCATCTCACTACTAGACATAGCCTTAACCAGAAACTACTTTCTGTTCCAAGACCAGTACTACAGGCAATTTAAAGGCACATCGATGGGGGTCATTTTTGCCCCCAACTTTGCCATTCTGTTCGTAGATGACATCGAGATTATTACTATTCTCAACAGGGTCAACCCATTTCTCCAACAAATTTGTGTCTGGCGTAGGTACATAGACGATGTCTTTATGATTTGGGCAGGCACCAGCAGTGAGCTACAGGCCTTTTGCTCATGGCTTAACAATGCCCAGCCAGACCTTAGATTCACCTACAACTATGATAACACCAAAATTGACTACCTGGATGTCACCATCAAGAGTCACAATGGAGAACTCTACACCACACTATTTAGGAAACCGACCGAACAAAATACCCTCCTTCAGTACAACAGCGCACATCCCAGGGCACTAAGAGACGGTCTACCATATGGACAATTCCTCAGAATCCGTAGGAATTGTAGATTTAAAGAGGATTTCTTCCAAGAAGCTGAGATACTATGTAAGAAGCTTACTGGCAGAGGGTATCCCAGACGCCTAGTTAAACGCTCTATGAAACGGGCCTGGTATTCACATCGCGAACACCTCTTACAGCCAAGAGAAAAAACACCTCTATCAAAAATCACATGTGTGACCACATTCTGCACTGTTAGCAACAAACTCACTAAAATGATTAAAAAACATTGGACAGTACTAGCCCCCCTAGATCTCACCACAGGAACCCCGTTGTTTTCCTTCAAGAGAGGCCGCAACATTAAGGACCACCTGGTTAGGGCCCACAAACCAACGCAAAAGGACAACTCCAAACACTCCTATCTCAACCTGCCTCCACTACAAGGTCACTACAAGTGTAATAATTGCATGGCTTGTGATTCCATGTTAAATACTAAAGTGTTTGAATTTGAAGGCTCAAAGTATACATTACAGTCGTTTTCTAACTGCAACTCACAAAATGTAATTTACTGCATTGAATGTCCGTGTAAATTGCGCTATATCGGCCAAACCACACAGAAGATCAAGGCAAGAATCTCGCAACACCGGAGCAGGATCCGATGCAAAATCAGAACGGCACCATTAGTGGAACACTTCATGGACAAAGGACATTCTGAAACGGACTTTACATGGCAGGTGATTGAAAGCCTACAACCAAACTACAGGGGCAGAAACCAACAACAAATCCTCAACCGCCTAGAATGCAAATGGATTTTCAAATGCCGTACTATTGAGCTTGGACTGAACTCACTTGATGAATGGAATGCCATTCTGTAGACACTAACCTTCTTTATGAACACCGGTACATGTACCATCTGATCTTTTACCGATAGTTGCTCAGAGAGGTCGGTTGCTCAATGAGTCTCTGGGCATACCCCTTGACCGTTTTCTGACAACACAATAATGTGTTTTATTTTCATCATTTAACTTTTCTGTTTTATTTATTTTTTATGCTTTATTAATTGCCATGAGTTATGTGTAAGTTCCTCACCACATCATTAATATGCACTAATGCAAGCAATTATATGCACTGTTGCAAGTATCACATAATGTTTATGCTTTATTCTGTTTTTCTACCCCTGTTTTCCCTCCTCACTACCTCTACTAAGATCGTCTATCCTATACATGTAGCTCTGCTAATAGCCTAGGACGCGCTCTCGCACTCACAGCTGACTCCAATTAGCCTCCCGCCCCGAGGCTAATTCCTCCAGCTGAGTCACGGTATAATTATCTCCACCTCACACCGGCTCAGGTCTCGCACTCAGCGCGGGCTACAGCAGCAGCAGGACACGTTCTGCCTTTCATCTCCAGGCTCTCATTAAGTGCCCTGGATTCTCCTTAAATAGTAAGTAAATATTGCCTGTTTCCCTCCCCCCTCCCATTCCGCCTGTCTCTGTAAGCTTGAGACTTCATGAATCTTACCTCTGCTTCATATAGAACACTTGGCACTGAACGATGCCTTACAGAGGCCAGCTGCTCCTCGTGAATTGATTCTTCACAACTGTAAGTGCTATCCTTTTACACGCCATTCACGTCTCCTCTACTGATTCCTTGCACCCTTTTTAATGCAATACATTTTTCCTCTCCAGGTCTCCCACGCTCAAAATACAGAGGAGCGCAGCGTTTCACAGGCGCTTGCCATCCCGGATGCTACATTAATAGCATTCAAGCCCAGTAAGTGTCCTTATAGTACTGGAAGCCGCGCCTTATCCTCCCGCCTTTTTTTCCTTTATTAATTCTGGAACACCAGTCAGTGCATTCTGCTTGGACACCACTCCCATGCTCCTGGTTAATTTTGCTATGAATATTCCTGCCCAGGTCCCCCGCGCTCATGAACAAAGACCTGCAGTGGTTCTCAGGCACTTGCCATCCCAGGCATTTAATTAACAAGCATTCAAGCGCAGTTAGTGTCTGCACTTCACTGGGATTTGCGCGTATGTCCTCGCGCCTCACTCCCTTGTTCTCATTTCCTTAGATTCCGGACTTCAATCCATTACAGCGCCGCTCCGCTTATAGTTACTTGATTTTTTACTACAACGCGGCTGCGCAAGCATAAATCTGCAATTCCCAGACTTAATTGAATTAAATTGGATACTCAGAATGCCGCCTTCGTGTAGCGCGTTCATATCCGTTAGCTCTGTATTCCTCTGGTGCCCCTTCTGCTTAATTTGACTCTCTGGCACCTCCTTTTCCTTAACTTTTTACCTCGCTCTGTGTTAATTTTAAATCCTAATGTTTGATACTCTGAAATAGAATCTGTGTGCATAACTTGACCATGTTTAACTGCCCAATAGGGAGTTTAAAATATTAAACAGTGACTTGACCATGTTGTAAATATACCCAGGGATCAGACTAGGTCATATTTATTATTATTATTTCCCCTCCCCCTCCCTTCCATCATTTTTAGATTCAGCTTGTCCTGAAGATGAACTCAAATAATTGAGTTCAAAACGCCGTCGACCCCCTACAACATGAACTCCTTTTACTCTGTAAAAATCTTCTAAAGGAGTTCATACTATTGTTGTCAATGCGATGTCTTTATTTTAATATCACCCTCACTTTTCACGTCACGCTTATTGTCACTTATTGTGTGAGCACCTGAATACTATTGTTTTGGAATAAACATCTGTCATATACTGACCTACATGTCCCTCTTTATATTATTTACCGCTCCCTTTAAGAATTAATTTCCTACACTCAGCTAAAGTGCCCCCTGCAGGGTCACTTCTGAATGGACCTTTAGGCCACACCAGAACCACTGTTTCCCAAAACAACACATTTCCTACACCAGCCTCAGCTCTGCTCCTGGGGAAGGGGGGGCAGCAGCTCCTACACCAGCCTCAGCTCTGCTCCTGGGGAAGGGGGGGCAGCAGCTCCTACACCAGCCTCAGCTCTGCTCCTGGGGCAGGGGGCAGCAGCTCCTACACCAGCCTCAGCTCTGCTCCTGGGGGGCTGCAGCTCCTACACCAGCCTCAGCTCTGCTCCTGGGGGGGCAGCAGCTCCTACACCAGCCTCAGCTCTGCTCCTGGGGCAGGGGGCAGCAGCTCCTACACCAGCCTCAGCTCTGCTCCTGGGGGGGGGGGGGGGCTGCAGCTCCTACACTAGCCTCAGCTCTGCTCCTGGGGAAGGGGGGGCAGCAGCTCCTACACCAGCCTCAGCTCTGCTCCTGGGGCAGGGGGCAGCAGCTCCTACACCAGCCTCAGCTCTGCTCCTGAGGGGGGGGGGGGCTGCAGCTCCTACTCTAGCCTCAACTTGCATGGCCCGGGTCTGAATCAAGCTGAGACTCTAACCTAGTTCCTCAGTTCCATTAAGCTGCTCAATGCGTGCAAAGCCCAGGGGAAAGTGTTTCATCCCATGGGCTTCACAGTCATACTGAAGTACTACGAAGTTCAGGTGATGTGGGGGGGGGGTCCTTCCCTGGGCCACACAGTACTGAAAAATGACAGTACGGCCCAGGGCAGGGGGCCCCACACTTGGGCCTTGAGGCCTGATCCAGTGCTGCAAAGCACAGGAGAGGGGCCTCTCCTGCCCTGGGCCTCACAGCACTGGATAATGGATGCGAGGCCAAGAGAAGGGGGCCCCACACTTGGGCCCTGATCCAGTGCTTCGAAGTCCAGGGAAGTGGGGACTACCTCCCCTGGCATTAGAAGAAGTGTGGCGCTTTGCCTATAAACATTGCCCAGCCAGGGCTTCTCCCTCTTCTACTGAGCCGCCTCACCTCACCCATTAATGTTCAGCTGATCCTGAAAACAAAAGGGCCATTTGTTGCGTGGAAACGCAAATGGCACCTGTTCAATAGAGCACAGCCCCGCCCTTGACCTGCTCACAGTCACACAAACACAAATGTCTTTGCTGCTGTCCCAAGACCCCCGGCCATTCTTCCCATCCCCCCCATGCCCGTAATCCCAGGAATGACACCACGCCTTTAGAACTGCTAAGGTTAAAGCACCTCGTTTGCAAAATGTAAAATTGCAGTGATCGGAGGGGAGGGGGGAGCAGGTGGCCTGACTATAATGCAGCCTTTCATATGGAAGCGGGCCCTATGCTTTTGAGCTGAGCGCGGGGCCCTGGGCAGCTGCCCACACTGCCCATGCCTAGCGCCGGCCCTGCGCCCAGGTACAAGTACATGGGGTGAAATGCATGGAGAGGATGAATTGGTCTTGGATTATGGTGATGACAGTGGTGAATGGGAGGAAGGAGAGCTGAGAGGAGATTATGGAGCAATGAAGCATCCAGTTTACGCATGGGTGGAAGGGAAGGATAAGACCGAAATAACAGGCAAGGACAGGTGGTGAGTTTCAGAGGTCACAAGCAGACAAAGGAAGCATCACAGAAGTTCGAATTGTAAAGGATGGAGTGCATCTGGAACTAGGGAGCACGGAGGCAGACAAGGACGTCTTCAACAAGGTAATAGAAACTGGTGGTCAGTGAGGGACCTGGGAGATTCAAAGTTGGGAAGACAAGTAAATTGGTAGGTGTGGTGAAAGTGAGAAGGACAAAGCTAAAGGGAATACAAATTTGGGAGTAATGACTGAAGAAATGGTGAAGCAGGGGGAAAAACAATGTGTGATAAAGAAATATAAAGTGAAATTAAGGATGAAGAGAAGAAAGAAGAAAATAAAGATGGAGAGGAAGGTAAGGATGAGTTACATCATAAAATGAACTTACCACACATGGTGTTGCGATGCCTTTAGGGTCACATTTATCTGAGAAAATGAAAGGCCGTATTCAGAAACATGAATATGTGTATAAATTGTTTCCGGCCAGTCAGAAGAGGCATGTCATTAGTCGACACGCTACGTACATCTACGGATCAGGACTTACCGTGGTCCCTCTTTTTCCCAACAACACCAATAGGCTATACTATTATAACTCCCTTTAGAGCCAAGCCTTGACAGCTGGTCATCGACGGACATTCCTTCCTCAACCCCGTACACTAATTGCGAGGTCGCTTCATACCTCAATATTCATTTGTTGGACCCTATCGTTACAATGATCGATGCTTGGGCGTAGACACTTGCATTCTTAGCCCATGATTTGCTTACTCAAGTCTAATTGATATCTTCCATGCTGACTCGATTTAATCTAAGTGTCCGGAAGTTCTGTGGCTCTCCTGATGAAGGCGTATTGCACGCCGAACCGCGCGTAGAAGATCAACCGAATAGCCACTTAAGTCATCTGTCTACACATCTTTGTGATTTATCTTTGTTCCTATATACATTGTATGTAATTTTGTCTCACCAATTGTTCATGTTTGTTTATTTCATTGTACATTTTTGTGAAATCATGTTGAAATATCGGTACATGTATGTAATTAGCAGACAGACGATATATGTTTCAGAATGTTTTTAAACTATTTTTGTATTAAAGAAATGAATTTTTAAATAGATCGGAGTGCACGTTGAGTCCTATATCATGTTTGTGATTTATATGGTCTGACAACTTAGTTGCCTAGGGATTTTTCTTTTCAATTGTGTACTTACCCTGCCCTAGGAATCTACATTTGTTGCAGGGGGTCCTTGTTACCTAACCTGTGTTTAAATTGTTACCACAGAGACATCCAGTCTAAGGAAGGATCCAAGGAGTACCAATAAATATGGAAAATTGAGAATCAGAATTTCTAATATATGCCAGCATGTACTGTCAGAAGCGTACAGATAAAGCAGTGGCGATCTTTAAATGTATGGATTTAATTAGGAAATCACAGATGGATTTTGGGGGATACGCTTGGTTGTGATATGATGAGGGTTCAGGGCTAGGCTCAGCTTGAACCCAGATAAGCCATTGGGGGATGTGGACTTGGAATTATGGTTACAACAGATGTCATCTACACAGCCTCCAGCAACAACGCGCACAGCAAGTGGCCTCCCAGTTACATACCGACCCTTTCAGTCTCGCCCCGTACACCAAGGGGGGGTGGTATGTAAGAGATCAAGGACCCATTTCAGGGGCATCCTGGGGTTTCAGCAGGGGTTTTTGCCCCAGACGGTTTTGCAGGTTCAAGCATGGGTGATCGAATGTGAGAGCAGATGCATAATGTTTCTCAATGGTTAACACAGGAGAACAATGGAGGCCACCCAGAGGTGGGGATATGAGGCCCAACCTACACCAAAGGGCTCCTACACCTGTTAAAGTGTCCAGATTAACTGGATTATTGAGGGCATACCCAGACTGGGACGCTGCTGTTCAAACCTGAATGGGGTTTTAAGGAAGGTTTCAGGCCAGGTTATCAAGGTCCTAGAGTGTAAAGGTAGGCGGATAATTTACAATCTGCAAAAGTAATGAAACACGTGAGGCAACAAAACTTGAAAAAGAGGTAGATGAAGGGAGGGTAGAGGGTCCATTTTATGAATGGCCTATGTAAGAACTGATAGTTTCACCTCTAGGTGTAGTTCCAAAGAGGAGTACAGGGGATTTCAGACTGATTCTTCATTTATCCTGGCCTGAAGGGGTATCAGTTAATGATTTTATTTCAACTGAAGACAGTAGCGTGGTGCATGCATCTGGTGATGACGGACTGAAGGTGGTAAGTAAGGGTGGAGCGGGGGCTGAGCTGGCAAAATGTGACTTCAAACCTGCATTTAGACTATTGGCAGTACATCTGGCTGAGTTTCCCCTTTTAGGCATGCAATTTGAAGGGACAACTTATGTTGACAGAGTTCTATCTATTGGCTGTGTGATATCTTGTTCACTATTCGACACATTTGGTATCTTTCTGCAGTGGTTTTTTTCACAAAGAAGAGGGCACAAAGGTGGTTCACTTTATCTGGATGACTTTCTGTTCATTGGTAGCCGTTGCTGCTCCTCTATTAGGGAGGAGGAGCATCGCCCCACTAAATAAAATGCTGCAGAGTCGAAAAATAAAACTGTGATAAAGTTAATTTATTACCATTTTATTTTTCACTACTGCCGAGTCTAGTATCAAGGCTTGCGGGCCGTTGCTGCTGAGTGGCAGCAGCAGGGAGGAGTTGTGGGCACTTACGTTTAGAGTGCGCATGTCACTTTGGCCAGCTGTCTTGCAACAGCCAGTCAGACATGCACACTTTAAACCTCTCCAACTCGTGCTGTCTTAGACAGCTGGGTAGAGCAGGCACAGGCCCCTAGTGCCTGAGGGAGCATCGAGCCAGCACGCTCAAACTAATCCTGGTGCTTCCCTCATGCTGCTTAATATTATAAGAATCATGAGAGCAGAGTCTGGAGTGGTTAAGGATGTTGGCCGTCAAACCAAGTGCTCCCCGTATGACCCTGTCCCGATCCGATAGACAAGTTCAATCAAACTGTTTGTTCTGCAGTGGTAGTAGTCGGTAAGAGCATCTTGTGGTGATGCGAGTGCTTTTATCCAACTACGCCACTGCTGCAAGAAAGATATCCCTAACTTCCATCAAGAGCATAGGAAAGCAAAATAATGGGCGACGACCAAGACTCGTATGAAGCATTTCACATAGTGCCACTCGTGAGTTATATATTACTAATGAATGGAGGGCACTCCCCCACTGCCCGCTTCAAGGCAAGGGCCAGAGTTTGGGACCCCCCATGCACTTTTCAAAGGTCAGTCATCCACAAGAGAGACGTTATACTTCCCCAGCCCCCTTCCTTCCACCTCCCCGCTCAGCGAGCACCAAGACATTTCCAGTCCACTGTTCAGCTCGGCTGCGGTGGAGGGAGAGCCACGCGGTGGGCATTACCATGCCTGTTAGGCTATGAAAGCAAGGATCATCCTCCAGAGTGTAATAAGCAGCTCACAACAAGTGTGGTTCTCCCCTAGAGTGTAACAAGCAAAGCACATCAACACATCGCCCGCAGCCGCAGCAAATAAAAGGCCTCTAGGCGCAGGTGCCCGTGCGGCTTGCAGTACTCTCCTAGGTATGGAAGCATGGAATCTCCTCTATGTGGTAACGAGTAGAGATGTATATAAGACAGGATCATACCCTGGGGTTTAAGGAGCTGTCAGACATCAAGCGAGATCACCCTGCCCCAAAAAGCACATTCCAACCAACAAACCGGTGGTGTCCCAAAGGACTGAGGAACACCGAGGAGAAGAGGTCAGGAAGAGGCGCGCCAGTGGGTATGTACGTATTTTATTTATTATGTTATGACCCACTGACACCCAGGCACTGAGAGAAACTCACACTGCCTTCAGCCTCAACTCCTGAGCCCTCAGTCATGGTCCGTTATAAATGCTGTTTATAACAAACCATGACTGAGAGCGTTGACATTCACCTAAAGGCATTCACAATGCCTGTTAGTAGGTCTAAATGACTGATTGGTTTGCCTGCCACCAGCCACCAGGAAGGATACAGAAGAGTGTAAGAGAGCGTTACAACATTTTGAAGACATGACATTGGAGTTAGGAGTACCTTTAGCTCCAGAGAAAATGGAAGGCCAAATACGGTAGTGACGTTTTTGGGCTCTGAACCAGACACACGGAAACTGGTGGCAAGGTTGCACATAGCAAAGTTACAGAAATACAGGATTTTCTAGTTGAAGTAATTGACTCGAGAGTGGGATTGAGACAGGTACAGAAACCTTTGGGTTTCCTAAATTTTGCATGTAGAGTAGTAAGAGGTGGCAGAACATTTTGTAGGAGACTACATAGGAATGTCAGGGGTAACTTTACCACACCATAGAGTCAAGATTTCCATGTCAGCAAGAGTTGATTTGTGCATTTAAAGGGCGTTTTGGGAAGTTTTAATGAGGTGTCTATGTTTGTCCTGGATGACAACAATTTGGCAATTGGACATTTTTTCGGTCGCATCAGGGTCATCAGGGCTTTTTCTGGGATGGAAGGCGGAGTGCTGAGAAATGGCCGGAATATTGGATGAGACCAGGCAGAAGCATTGCCTTTTTCGAGGTGTTCCCGTTAATAGTAGCTCTAGTGACGCAGGGCAAAGAATTATCAAATAGATCAGTGATGTTTAATGTAGACAACATGACGGTTGTAGATTTGGTGAACAAACAGAAATCATGTGACCTTAGTGTATTGAGGTTGTTGGGGAAATTCATGCTAATGTGTTTAGAGCTCAACATTGTGTTTCGGGCAAAGGATGTACCAGGTGTGAACAATAAAATAACGGATGCTTTATCTCATTCACAGTGGAAAGGATTTCGAAGGCTGGCACTAGGAGCAGAAGACAGGAAGACACAGGTACCACACGACCGTTGGGCATCGGCGGAATAAGAGTCAGTGAAATGGTGGAAAAGTAATAGCTGAATCCACAAGGAGGACTTATCAGCAAGCATGGCACGAGTTTAGGTTTTGTGTTTCAGAGGAGCAGTTACTGGATAATGTTGAGCAAGAGTCAATGAAACAGGGTTTGATAGGATTTTTTCTGCAGCTAATAGAGAAGGGCTCATCTCCATCTACAAAAGGTGGGAAACTAGCTGGTGTGTCATTTTATAAAAGTTGTACTGGGACTATGATCCGGTGGATGGAGAGTTGGTAAGGAGGATATTGAGTGGTTGGGTCAGGAAGTGCGGAACGACTACTATACTAAAAGAACCAGTATCGTCTGAACTGTATATCAGATATTGTACCGGATTGCTATTATAAATTCTTTGAAGTTACTGTCTTTACATTGTGCACGTTGTGGATGTTTTATGGCATCTAATTGCTTGTCAGTGATGAGAATGGCTTTGTCCAAACCTGGTGTAAAACCAGGCAGGTATGGGCCGCGTTCATTCAGAACTAGAGCGGTCACAGAAGCAGCTAACCTAGGGTGGAACTGAGGACAGATAAGACGGATAGCGAGACGGAGATCAACGTGCTGTGAGTGATATGTAAGGAAATAGATTTTAAATGTTTAGTAGTTAGCCAATTTTATGGTTATATGCTGTATTTTCTTACTTACTACAGGTTGTGTGAACAGCCCCATGAGAACTTAAGATGATAGCATGGATAGTTGGACATTCTTTTGTGAGTTGGGCAGCTATATATGCAGATGAGCAGATCTACAGAAGACGTCTTGGACTACTACCAAGTAGCAAACACAAGGTGATATGGTGGAGAAGAAGTGGTATGCGTTGGGGCAGTTTATTGCCTTTCTTAGCGGACCTAGTTTCGGAAAGGGGTTCCCCTGATACGTTGTTAATACATTTGGGAGAGAATGATTTGGTCAAGCTATCAGGTTTAACACTGCTAAAACCAACGAAACAGGATCTACAACTATTAAGGAGAAATTGTACAGGGACTTGTTTGATTTGGACTGAATCTGTGCCAAGAAGACAATGGAGAGGAGAAATAAAACAAGCAGCGATTGACAAAGCAAGGAGGAAATTGAACAGAGCTATGAGAGTTTTTTGTGTGTCAGTTGATATTAAGGTTTTAGCGCATGGTTCCATAGAGGACTTGTTTTTGATGAATGTGCTCATCTGTCTCAGTTCGGTTATGCCAACTACATGATGGAAATGAGAGATTTAGTGGGAAAATTGTGGAATGATAAAGTTTGGTGCAAACGTGTTTATAAGTAGGCACTTGGTGCAAAGGATTTTGAGGGGGAGAGGGAAAGTCAAACACCCGCTGGGGTTTTCCTGGATGGCGATAGTTTGGGGGGGATGGAGTGTTGGGTAAGAATCAATTGATCAAGTGACTGACGGCCCCATTTACTAAGCTCAAGTTGCAAATAGAGGTAGATACACCACCAAATAAATAGGGTGAGCAGAGCCAGAGCCCGGCAAAGATTCTGACTTGGCACAAAGAGTGCATGCCAGATCTAAGCCAGGAAAACATTCTGCATGTAAATCGTGCAACAAACATAATGTAAAAATATGATACAATCTTCAAAATTCATAAAAGTGTACTTTATTCAAATCCACGCAAAAGCGTTGCACCTTAGTACATCAAAATATATCACTGTGCAGACAAACATTTGTTAAAAGTTAGTTTTTACACATGTGCTTAGAAACTTCAATGGCTCGCACCCCCAACGACAATGTCATTAGTGAATTAAGAGGCATGTCTGTAGTCATGTAAACCCTAAACGTGACACAGATTCTTATTATAGAGCGAACAAAATTATACTTGTTAAATGAAACCCAAGAGGTGCTTGCACAGTGCACATACTGAACTCAAGTATTTAAAACTTCTCTCTCTCTCCTTCCTACACCCGACCCAGGGCCTCCGTACCAAACTACAGAGCCAACAATGCATTTATTTGGGGGGTGTAACATCCCCCACCGAAGTTAAGCCCCTGGGATGCAGTCCTGGATTAATTGTTCGTAAACACATGTAAGATGAATGTCAAAGCAATTAGGGTCATGTAACTGCCAGCAATAAAGTGTCACTCAACATGTCATGAAAATGTCACACATAAGCACATCTCAAATTTAGGAATGTCCCACATATACAAACTGGAAACGTGCCTACACCATCCTCAGCTCTCCTCCTGGAAGGAGGGGAGTGCAGTTCCTACACCAGCCTCAGCTCTGCTCCTGGGAGGGAGGGCTGCAGCTCCTACACCAACCTCAGCCCTGCTCCTGGGGGGGCTGCAGATCCTACACCAGCCTCAGCTCTGCTCCTGGGGGAGGGCTGCAGCTCCTACACCAGCCTCAGCTCTGCTCCTGGGGGAGGGCTGCAGCTCCACCAGCCTCAGCTCTGCTCCTGAGGGGGGAGGGCTGCAGCTCCTACACCAGCCTCAACTCTGCTCCTGGGGGGGGGAGGGCTGCAGCTCCTACACCAACCTCAGCTCTGCTCCTGGGGGGGCTGCAGATCCTACACCAGCCTCAGCTCTGCTCCTGGGGGGCTGCAGCTCCTACACCAGCCTCAGCTCTGCTCCTGGGAGGGAGGGCTGCAGCTCCTACACCAGCCTCAGCTCTGCTCCTGGGAGGGAGGGCTGCAGCTCCTACACCAACCTCAGCCCTGCTCCTGGGGGGGGGGCTGCAGATCCTACACCAGCCTCAGCTCTGCTCCTGGGAGGGGGCTGCAGCTCCTACACCAGCCTCAGCTCTGCTCCTGGGGGAGGGCTGCAGCTCCTACACCAGCCTCAGCTCTGCTCCTGGGGGAGGGCTGCAGCTCCTACACCAGCCTCAGCTCTGCTCCTGGGAGGGGGGCTGCAGCTCCTACACCAGCCTCAACTCTGCTCCTGGGGGGGGCTGCAGCTCCTACACCAACCTCAGCTCTGCTCCTGGGGGGCTGCAGATCCTACACCAGCCTCAGCTCTGCTCCTGGGAGAGGGCTGCAGCTCCTACACCAGCTTCAGCTCTGCTCCTGGGGGGCTGCAGCTCCTACTCCAACCTCAACTCTGCTCCTGTGGGGGGAGGGCTGCAGATCCTACACCAGCCTCAGCTCTGCTCCTGGGAGGGGTCTGCAGCTCCTACACCAGCCTCAGCTCTGCTGGGGGGGGGGCTGCAGCTCCTACACCAGCCTCAACTCTGCTCCTGTGGGGGGAGGGCTGCAGCTCCTACACCAACCTCAGCTCTGCTCCTGGGGGGGCTGCAGATCCTACACCAGCCTCAGCTCTGCTCCTGAGGGAGGGGGCTGCAGCTCCTACACCAGCCTCAGCTCTGCTCCTGGGAGGGGGCTGCAGCTCCTACACCAGCCTCAGCTCTGCTTCTGGGGGTGGAGGGCTGCAGCTCCTACACCAGCCTCAGCTCTGCTCCTGAGGGGGGAGGGCTGCAGCTCCTACACCAGCCTCAGCTCTGCTCCTGAGGGGCGAGGGCTGCAGCTCCTATACCAGCCTCAGCTTTGCTCCTGGGGGTGGGGGGCTGCAGCTCCTACACCAGCCTCAGCTCTGCTCCTGGGGAGAGGCAGCAGCTCCTACACCAGCCTCAGCTCTGCTCCTGGTGGGGGGGGGGGCTGCAGCTCCTACACCAGCCTCAGATCTGCTCTTGGGGGAGCTGCAGCTCCTACACCAGCCTCAGCTCTGCTCCTGGGGGGCTGCAGCTCCTACACCAGCCTCAGCTCTGCTCCTGGGAGGGGGGGGCTGCAGCTCCTACACCAGCCTCAGCTCTACTCCTGGGGGGGACTGCAGCTCCTACACCAGCCTCTGCTCTGCTCCTGGGGGGCTGCAGCTCCTACACCAGCCTCAGCTCTGCTCCTGGGAGGGGGGCTGCAGCTCCTACACCAGCCTCAGCTCTACTCCTGGGGGGACTGCAGCTCCTACACCAGTCTCAGCTCTGCTCCTGGGAGAGGCAGCAGCTCCTACACCAGCCTCAGCTCTGCTCCTGGGGGGCTGCAGCTCCTACACCAGCCTCAGCTCTGCTCCTGGGGGGCTGCAGCTCCTACACCAGCCTCAGCTCTGCTCCTGGGAGGGGGGCTGCAGCTCCTACACCAGCCTCAACTCTGCTCCTGGGGGGGGGGCTGCAGCTCCTACACCAACCTCAACTCTGCTCCTGGGGGGCTGCAGATCCTACACCAGCCTCAGCTCTGCTCCTGGGAGAGGGCTGCAGCTCCTACACCAGCTTCAGCTCTGCTCCTGGGGGGGCTGCAGCTCCTACTCCAACCTCAACTCTGCTCCTGTGGGGGGAGGGCTGCAGATCCTACACCAGCCTCAGTTCTGCTCCTGGGAGGGGTCTGCAGCTCCTACACCAGCCTCAGCTCTGCTGGGGGGGGGCTGCAGCTCCTACACCAGCCTCAACTCTGCTCCTGTGGGGGGAGGGCTGCAGCTCCTACACCAACCTCAGCTCTGCTCCTGGGGGGGCTGCAGATCCTACACCAGCCTCAGCTCTGCTCCTGAGGGAGGGGGCTGCAGCTCCTACACCAGCCTCAGCTCTGCTCCTGGGAGGGGGCTGCAGCTCCTACACCAGCCTCAGCTCTGCTTCTGGGGGTGGGGGGCTGCAGCTCCTACACCAGCCTCAGCTCTGCTCCTGAGGGGGTTGGGCTGCAGCTCCTACACCAGCCTCAGCTCTGCTCCTGAGGGGGGAGGGCTGCAGCTCCTATACCAGCCTCAGCTCTGCTCCTGGGGGTGGGGGGGCTGCAGCTCCTACACCAGCCTCAGCTCTGCTCCTGGGGAGAGGCAGCAGCTCCTACACCAGCCTCAGCTCTGCTCCTGGTGGGGGGGGGGGCTGCAGCTCCTACACCAGCCTCAGATCTGCTCTTGGGGGAGCTGCAGCTCCTACACCAGCCTCAGCTCTGCTCCTGGGGGGCTGCAGCTCCTACACCAGCCTCAGCTCTGCTCCTGGAGGGGGGGGCTGCAGCTCCTACACCAGCCTCAGCTCTACTCCTGGGGGGGGACTGCAGCTCCTACACCAGCCTCTGCTCTGCTCCTGGGGGCTGCAGCTCCTACACCAGCCTCAGCTCTGCTCCTGGGAGGGGGGGCTGCAGCTCCTACACCAGCCTCAGCTCTACTCCTGGGGGGACTGCAGCTCCTACACCAGCCTCAGCTCTGCTCCTGGGGAGAGGCAGCAGCTCCTACACCAGCCTCAGCTCTGCTCCTGGGGGGCTGCAGCTCCTACACCAGCCTCAGCTCTGCTCCTGGGGGGCTGCAGCTCCTACACCAGCCTCAGCTCTGCTCCTGAGGGAGGGGCTGCAGCTCCTACACCAGCCTCAGCTCTGCCCCTAGGGGGCTGCAGCTCCTACACCAGTTTTAGCTCTGCTCCTGGGGGAGGGCTGCAGCTCCACCAGCCTCAGCTCTGCTCCTGAGGGGGGAGGGCTGCAGCTCCTACACCAGCCTCAACTCTGCTCCTGGGGGGAGGGCTGCAGCTCCTACACCAACCTCAGCTCTGCTCCTGGGGGGCTGCAGATCCTACACCAGCCTCAGCTCTGCTCCTGGGGGCTGCAGCTCCTACACCAGCCTCAGCTCTGCTCCTGGGAGGGAGGGCTGCAGCTCCTACACCAACCTCAGCCCTGCTCCTGGGGGGGGCTGCAGATCCTACACCAGCCTCAGCTCTGCTCCTGGGAGGGGGCTGCAGCTCCACCAGCCTCAGCTCTGCTCCTGAGGGGGGAGGGCTGCAGCTCCTACACCAGCCTCAGCTCTACTCCTGGGGGGGGAGGGGGACTGCAGCTCCTACACCAGCCTCAGCTCTGCTCCTGGGGAGAGGCAGCAGCTCCTACACCAGCCTCAGCTCTGCTCCTGGGGGGCTGCAGCTCCTACACCAGCCTCAGCTCTGCTCCTGGGGGGGCTGCAGCTCCTACACCAGCCTCAGCTCTGCTCCTGAGGGAGGGGGCTGCAGCTCCTACACCAGCCTCAGCTCTGCCCCTGGGGGGCTGCAGCTCCTACACCAGCCTCAGCTCTGGTCCTGGGGTGGGGGCTGCAGCTCCTACACCAGGCTCAGCTCTGCTCCTGGGGAGAGGCAGCAGCTCCTACACCAGCCTCAGCTCTGCTCCTGGGGGGGGGCTGCAGCTCCTACACCAGCCTCAGCTCTGCTCCTGGGGGAGGGGGGCTGCAGCTCCTACACCGGCCTCAGCTCTGGTCCTGGGGTGGGGGCAGCAGCTCCTACACCAGCCTCAGCTCTGCTCCTGGGGGGGCTGCAGCTCCTACACCAGCCTCAGCTCTGCTCTTGGGGGTGCTGCAGCTCCTACACCAGCCTCAGCTCTGCTCCTGGAGGGAGGGGGGGGGGCTGCAGCTCTTACAATATCCTCAGCTCTGCTCCTGGGGGTTGGGTGAGGGGGCTGCAGCTCCTACACCAGCCTCAGCTCTGCTTCACCAAGACAGAAGAACGGGAAGAGCCTGTCAGTAAAGGGGGCTTGGGGGTAAGTGTATAAATGCTCCATGGAATTAGCATTGAACAGGGACAGCCGCCCCCCCTCGTAGTCCAGATACACCCCCAGCTTCTTGGGCTTCCCACGAGGGGACAGAGAGGTCTGAGGGGAGGTGAGAGCCCAGTACTGACCACTCTTCTCCATCCCTATAGCCCAGATTCCCCCCTCAGGTGACCCTGTGATCCCCCCCTTTCTGTCGACAGACTCTGATGCGACCCCAACAGCCCATCCTCCCACCTTATGCAGCAGCAGCTTCACCTCCCAGTAATGTCTGCCTGAGGTGAACCCCTCGCTCCCCAGCACACAGGGGTACATGGTGAATCTCTTGGGGGAGTCCGTCGGGGGCTTTTGTCTGCCTGTCCATCTCGCACGTCTCCGCCTCTTAGACAGGAGGAGCCCAGGATGCGCTGTTTCTGGATCCAAAGTCACAATCACTGTAGGGAAGAGATTCATAATTAGTGATTTAAGGTACACCATTAAGGGATACAGCTGCTATTTTTAGTTTATTTTTCAGGACAATGAGGGAAACCTGTCTGCAAGCTGCATACTGTACTCACACATGCCATCATATTGAAACTAAAAGAAGGGAGATTTTGAAGGAAAAAAATCAGGGAACTTGATTTTTCCGAGTGACACATATTACAGCAAAGGCAATTTTAGGCGGGAAACAGCTAAAAAAAGACATTTTTGGCTTAAAAAAATCAGCAGTCTCCTGCCTGAAGCGGGTCTTTTGGCAAATATGTGACTGTACACTACACTAAACAGCACCTTTATGGAAGGGTTACACTGTAACATATTGTAAATAGCACTAGACAGCACCTATCTAGAAGGGGTGCACTTAACTCTACGCTGCACTAGAAACACCTATATACATGAGCGCACTGTACTGTACACTACACTAGACAGCAAATATTAGAAACGGGCACACCGTACTGTACAATATACTGCACTATATTGCCCCTATCTGGAAGGAGTGCACTGTGCTGTAATGCACTGAAGTATATAAAAACATGATGAATGGAATGCTTGAACTAATCTTAGTCACTGGTAACTACTCGGGATGCACCCCACCCCATCGTTATTTTGCACACCATGCCACCTCAGTTTCGACCCAGCCATATGCAAATCAGTCTTGACCTTGCTCTAGTCGCAACAGTCCAGCCCGAACTGCTAATCTGGGTTCTCTCTGAACTGGAACACAAGCAACTCAGGACCGGTTTTGCCCTAGTTATGGGCTCATCAGCTGAGTACAGCTTGGTTCCAGTGACACTGTGTGCACGGGACCCCTGTCTGTGCATAAGCATCCCACTTAGGGGACAATCTAAACGTGCTTACTCACAGCTTGAGATAGAAACTTTGGTTGTGGTGTGGACTAGTTAACATTTCCATGTGTTTCTGTATGGAAAGCCGTTTACCCTGGTGACTGATCATCAAGCTTTGCTGACCATCTTTGGTAATCTAAAAGCCAAGATGCCTCCTCGCATTGAACGATGGGGACTACGATTGCAAGAGTACAATTATACAATTGTGCAACATCCAGGAAAGGATCAAAATCCTGCTGACTACTTTCCGAGAATGCCTATTCATGTCCATGGCACTCCATCCAAAATGGCTGAGTTCTGCATCAATTTCATTGTCAAGTCAAGTACACCAGCTGCTGTATCGTTAGCCTAAAATTATAACTGCTACAAGTCATGATAGTGACCTGCTCAAATTGAAAGACATAATTACTCATCAGTCGTGGAGCAAACACGTTCGACCTCTCAGTAATGAGGGTGAATATCAAAAGTACAAGAATGTCAAAGATGAATTATCCATTACTCAGGAAGGAATTCTACTACGAAGATCGAGGATCCTGATTCCGGAGAGTTTGTGACAAAAAGGGATTGAAGTGGCTCACGAAGGACATCGTGGTATTGTTGCCATAAAGAGAGCTGTCTGAGGCCGAGTTTGGTTGCCATACGTAGACGAAAGAGTTGAAAAGGAATTCAAGGCCTTTCACATATGCAACTGCCTGTCAACCAAGGTTACTTGACATACTCTGAATATGTTAGTCTCTCCCATGCATGTTTAGGGAGTTCTAACTATCGGTTTCTTCGGTTCTCATAATAATGGACATCTTTTAATGGTGATTGTAGATGAATGTTAACCACAATAAGAGCTGCTCCTAGTATAGTGACCACTGTGGGTTTTGGGTTATATTGTGAGTGAAGGCATCTCACAAAATGTGACGGACTGGTCTCACACACCACCTGGTGTCATGCTTCATCATTGACCAGTCCTCGCCCTCTAAAACCTTGGTTTGATAGAGGGCGGGCATACACCTGACGACAGGGATGCACTTCTAAACTAAGTGGGGGCCCGTGAGAAAGTGAATGTGAATAAAAATCATTATAGTTATCAAATAATGTTTTAATGTGATTGGTAACTATATGATATTAAAATCAATAAACGGTGTATGGGGAAGTTATTGTCCCCTAACCGTAGTGTAAGCGGTCAACATGTTTCTGCCGTGTTGGCCCAGGTGGGTCCAGGGCATTCATCAGGACCTAAATGTAAAAGGGGGGGCTCCGTTCTTACCAACTGGTGGCAAGAAGATACCACTGTGCGGATGTGACCTGTGTCACTCTCCACTATTGAATGGCTTCCAAGTTCAAGCCTGTAATACAATATGAAAGGGAAAACATATAACAACAAACCTTGGTCACGGTGAGGTACTGAACAGAATACATGCACTGATTCAGTAATAAGTGAGTGACTACTCGTGTGACATGTGACACTCTATGTGTGTACATGATTACAAAATAGCATGAAGTGAGATAGGATCTCACTGTTCTTACCCTAGATACCAAAGCTACTTGCCCCATGGAAGGAGGGGAGGGGAAACCCCTGTTGTCAAACCCTGTAAAGAGAAACACAGACCACGATCGGCGTGAAAATGTGGTCTGAGAAAAATAACTAAAAAAATCAATCACACTTAAACCTCGAGTGGTCCGTCAGGCAAATACCCAGTCATTCCACATTCAAACTCTTATTGCCTCAAGGAAAGTTTCCCGCGTAGCTCCTAGGTGACTGCTCCCGTTCCTCCCCGATGTAGGAATGAGGAGAGAGTCATCGAGCTATATATAGTGTGATCGATTACGGTGATTGATGTTAAGTGGATCGGCAAAATGGGAAAGTTTCGCCAGGTGCGCGATTTCCGGGGTCCTCATGAGAACAGTGATCGCTAGAGAGGAGATGCCTGATTAAGAAATGGCGGGGGTTCGCGCATGCTCTATGTCGCGCGCTGAGGCTAGATCTGCCCGAACCTGCGTTTGCTCGAGTGGTGCCAGCAACGTAATTGAAACGCCCTTACGGTTGTGACTCCGTTGTTGTGGGAGAGGCTGCGAAAGTAAGCTGACTCTGAATGCAGCCGGGACCCGCCCAAGTGTGGGCGTGGCTGCGCATGTGTTCTGGGTGCAGAAGAAGTCGGCGACCGCCCTAGTGTGGGCGCGGATGTTATGTTCACAATTAGGAAAACTTTGCAAAACTGAGTTTAAACCCCGAATAAAGGGGTTGGAGGGAAATCTAGATGGCAATCGGTACAGTGAGTAAAAAAGCTCTGGTCTCGATTGCATAGAGCACGCAAAAATAAAGGACGGGCGCTAAGTGCGCTAATATGGGCAAAATATTTGTTGTGCTGTGCCCATCTGTTGTGGCAGCATCCAGAGGGACTTAATTGCTGGTGGGGGAGCTGCGCAGCAAACATGTATGTTGGTATGTATGTGCTATATAAAAAATTGAAAAATTGATACCCTTCGGGGTATGCATTTGGCTAACACAGTTTGATGGTTTTTGAGAGCTGATAACGGCCCTATTTTTAAGAACTGGCAAATGTAATAGGACGCCATGGTGAAGCTTTGAGATGGCTAAAATAGAAAGGCCAAGAGTGCATGTGTGTCAGAGATAAATGAAGTAATTCGCCAGGAATGTTAAAGACTGTGTATGGTGTCACGCGTTTGTATGCTCAGGGTGGGTCAACGATTGTTTACCGTCCCATCTGTAGCCATGGGATCTCATCATTGAGTCCCTTCTCCCAGGATCGCAGCCGGTAGACCCATCGTTGTTCCCTAACATGTAGGGCTTTCGTCAGATCGAATTTGCGTTTCTTCATCACTTCCAGGATAGTCCACCTGAGATCCGTGTCCTTATGGTTCTTTTCAGTGAAGTGACGTGTCAGTTTGGTATTGGTCTTTTTACACCGGATGGTGCTCCGGTGTTCGCTGATGCGAATTTTTATTTTTCTAGTGGTCATCCCCACATATTTGAGGCCGCATGGGCAATTTAAAAGGTACACGACATTCTCCGTGTTGCAGTTGCTGAATTCTTGTAACTGCCAGGGTTTTCCGGTGCCTATGTCCACCTCCTTGGTGTTGGTTGTAAGTTCACAGGACGTGCACCCACCACAGGAAAAATGACCGACCGGTCGTGGTTGACTCCAAAGGGTCTGCTGTTCTTCTCCTTCAACGGCTGGCATTTTAGCATGTACCAGTTCATCGCGTAAACTCCTGTTGCGCTTAAAGGCGAAAGGAGGTGGTTCCCACTGGTTCCCTGCGCTGTTTAAAATGTGCCAGTTTTTTCTGATGATTTTTTGTACTGTGTTGGAAGCTGGGGTGTATGTGGTGACACATACCAATCTCTTGGTGTCTTCTTTTGCCACGTCCTCTAATAGTGATTCTCTCAGATTGTTTCTGGCTCGTTTTTTGCCCTCCTCACCATTTTGTTCGGATAGTGGCGTTCCAGGAGTTTTTCTCCAGTTGTTCCGCCTGTTCCTCAAAGATTACTGTGTCCAAACAGTTCCTTCGGACTCGAAGGAACTGTCCTACCGGTAGATTTTGTCTCAGAGCCCTCGGGTGGTAGCTTTCAAAGAGGAGTAAACTGTTCTTGTCAGTGGTTTTGTTATGAACCTTTGTCGTGAAACCTTCTTCAGTAAGGGTGATATCCAGATCAAGAAATATTGCATGGTTCTTATTAATCGTATGTGTGAATGAGGTGATTATCTTTAGAGTTAACCCATTGGACAAACTCCGTTGCATCCTCCTCTGTCCCGTGCCACACAATCAGCACGTCGTCAATGTAGCGCTTCCAGATTTTCAGATGTTTCAAGAATGGGTTGTCTGGGTTGAGGATGTAGTCATCTTCAAACTGTTGGACATAGAGGCATGCCATGCTGGGGGCAAAGGTGCTGCCCATCAAGGTCCCTGTGATTTGGTGATAGATGACATCCTCAAATTCGAAAAAATTCTCTGTCAGGGCCAGTTCGGCACATTCCATCACAAAATGTTGGGGAGTGACGAAGTCCCAGTCCATGTTCAAGATGATATGTTCCACCACTTCCAAAGTTCTTCTCTGTGGTATGCTTGTATATAGAGCTTCTATGTCCATCGTTATCAGTAGGTCCTCAGTTGCATCCACCTCCAAATCTCGTAGCAGGCAAAGGACATCCTTGGTGTCCCTGAGGTAAGAGTGTGATTGTTTCACAATTGGTCTAAGGAACCAGTCGCAGAACTGCGACAAAGGTTCTAGAACTGATCCAATACCGGATACAATGGGTCTTCCGGGTGGGGGGGTCCGGTTCTTGTGGATTTTCGGGAGTGTATAGAACCTGGGCATCCATGGGTCTTCGCTAATGAGGAAGCTCGCTTCCTGTCTGGTGATCCAATCGTTAGTGACGGCCTCCTCCACCATATTTTTGATTCTGGTCATGAGGGGACCTGTCGGGTCATTTCGGTGTATGGCATAGCTGACTGTGTCTGAGAGTAGTCTCTTGCATTCCTCTATGTACATTTCCTGGTCCATTATCACGATTGCTCCCCCTTTGTCTGCGGGCTTGATCACTAGATCGTGGTTATTCTTCAAGCCCTGTAGCGCAGTACGTTCTTTTTTTGTGAGGTTTTGGAACCTCTTAGTTTTTTGGAAGTTTATTCCCTCAATCTCTTTAATTACTGCTTCTTCAAAGGCCTGTACCTGACATGAAGTATTCTGGGATGGTGGTTGGAAAGTTGACTTTTTCCTTAATCCAGTTGTCCTTTTTCTTCAGTATCATCTTTGTTATCACCGAAGTAGTCACGAAGCTTGATTTTCCTAAGGAACTGTGCCAGTTCTGTGTTAAGGACAAAGGGGTCATTGTTAGGTGTGGGGACGAAACCAAGTTCTTTGGAAAGGACAGTTTCTTCGTCGGTAGTCAGTGTATGTTTACTTAGATTGACGATGTTCGTTATTCCCTGCTTGTTGAGGGCATGTTCGCCCTCCCTTTGCTCCTGGTTACCACAGGGTAGGGTGGTTGGTCTTCCCACTGTACCCTTGTGTTCCTTCTTTTTTGTCGTCCTCTCCCTCTGCCCCCGCCTCGGTATAAAAAAGGCTGAGGGCCTGGTGGGAAGCCAAAACCTGGTGGAAAATACGGTTGTTGCCAATATCCAAAAGGTGGTGGTGGTGGTTGTGCCATGGGCTGGCGATAGCCTTGTTGTCTGCCCTGTTGTTGTCCTGAGCTTTCGTCACTGCTGCTGTCGCTCCTTTCTTCCCCCGAGCTGAAGGTCCAGTTCAGTGGGGTGGGTCTGAACCGTTGTTTTCTCCCGCTTGTTGTTGTACAGGTTTGTCGTAATGTTCATCTGTTATGTATGGGTACACCGTTTCCCTGCTGAACTTCTGTACATCTTTTTTGAGTTTCGTCAACTTTGATTGCGTGAGATACTCTTTGTACTCGGAGTGATCGTTGTTAATTTCCTCGAGCTTTTTCTTAAAAACAGATAGTTGTACTGATGTTTTTAGTTTACACTCGCTCTGCTGAATTTCGACAAGGAGGGCATCTGCTAGTTGCCTGGCAGTGTTGATGATCAAAATGAGCCAATCTTTGGTACACTTCCAGGCGATGCAGGACCAATTAATACGGAACTCCTTGTTGTTGAGAGACAACCTTCGTTCATTGGTGACTATGAGTCCTCTGGTTGCAGTGTTTTTCCTGAGGTACTCTGTCATGAATGCCCCATGAAGGGCTGTGCGTATTTGTTCCTTTTTCTTTGCTGACAATGCTTCCCATTCGTCAGAGTTTTTTATTGTTTGAGCTACCACAGTCTCAGCTAGCAAGGATGGTGCATTAAGGATCTCCGCCAAGACCTCATCCCCGAACGATAGTTCGGTATCCATGGTTTAAGTAGGGTAAAGGGTTTGGTGAGCAAGATCGATTTGTGATCAGCTCCTATCAGTCTTTTATAGAGGACTGGGACTTCACTGTGTCTGCCCGTCCCTGTAGTCTGATCCCCAAGTGATCAGTACTTGTCCCTGAAGTCAGGATGGGGTACCCCTAATATTGTTCCCACAGCCATCAGCTGTACAAAATCATAATTACACGTGAGCTCCACAGTGCGTGGAGAAGGGAACAAGAGGCGCAGGGTTCTAGGAGCTAGCAGCCATCGAACAGTGATCGCTAGAGAGGAGATGCCTGATTAAGAAATGGCAGGGGTTCGCGCATGCTCTATGTCGCGCGCTGAGGCTAGATCTGCCCGAACCTGCGTGTGCTCGAGTGGTGCCAGCAACGTAATTGAAACGCCCTTACGGTTGTGACTCCGTCGTTGTGGGAGAGGCTGCGAAAGTAAGCCAACTCTGAACTTGGAAGCCATTCAATAGTGGAGAGTGACACAGGTCACACCCGCACAGTGGTATCTTCTTGCCACCAGTTGGTAAGAACGGAGCCCCCCCTTTTACATTTAGGTCCTGATGAATGCCCTGGACCCACCTGGGCCAACACGGCAGAAACATGTTGACCGCTTACACTACGGTTAGGGGACAATAACTTCCCCATACACCGTTTATTGATTTTAATATCATATAGTTATCAATCACATTAAAACATTATTTGATAACTATAATGATTTTTATTCACATTCACTTTCTCACGGGCCCCCACTTAGTTTAGAAGTGCATCCCTGTCGTCAGGTGTATGCCCGCCCTCTATCAAACCAAGGTTTTAGAGGGCGAGGACTGGTCAATGATGAAGCATGACACCAGGTGGTATGTGAGACCAGTCCATCACATTTTGTGAGATGCCTTCACTCACAATATAACCCAAAACCCACAGTGGTCACTATACTAGGAGCAGCTATTATTGTGGTTAACATTTAGTGCTGGAGGCTGCTAGCTCCTAGAACCCCGCGCCTCTTGTTCCCTTCTCCACGCACTGTGGAGCTCACATGAAATTATGATTGTAGATGAATGCTCATATTTTCCTTTGGTTGAAGATCTCTCATTCATGACTAATGAATCTTTGCATCTTTGCAACATGGGGATACCAGCCATTGTAAAGTCTGACAATCGTCCACCCTCAACAGTAAAGAGTTAAAAGAATTTCTAGAGCATTTTGTAACATAAAGCATCAAAAGATCACACCTTTTGGCCACAGGTCAATGGACTTGTTGAGTGTTTTATAAGTACCCTAAAGAAAGAAGTGCAGCGTGCAGCTCTTGAGATGCTCAATTTGAGAACAGTATTGAATTCTTCTCTACGAACCTATCGTTCACCACCCCACTCAACAACAGGTGAAATTTCTGTGACTTTGATGTTCAGGAGCGCAATACCAACCAAGTTACCCCAATGGACTCAATGGACCCTCGAAAGGGATGAAAGTGAAAACATGATTCATACAAGGGCCTTGGTTAACAAACAGAAAATGAAAGTTTATGCAGGTAAGAGGCGACATACAAAAGACCTCTCGTTCAGAAAAGGAGATTTTGTGATCGCTCGACAGATGCGCAAAAGACAATCTGGTGCTTCTTATGATGCTGAACCTTTCCAAGTGGTCCCTACCAAAGGACCCATGGTGACAGCCCAGCGCCCTGGGGAGTCTATTACCAGAGACTCTTCTCACTTTAGGCCTGTGTTTTATCAGTCTCAACTCGAAATGGTGAGGGAAAGACTGAATCTGAAAACTCAGTGACTGTTGCTGATTCCTTACCATCTTTAGCAATCTCTGACGCTGAAGATAACAGTTTACAGCTTCCAGAAACCAGATCGAGTCGGATGTTCAAAGCACCAAGGAGACTGATTGAAGAGATATAGTTGTACACACATATATATATTACACCATATATATATATATATATATATATATATATATACATATATATATATATATATATATATATATATATTATCTACTGGCGGTCGCCAGTAGATAGTTATAGTTACAACCTATTATCCATAGGAAATCCGCGACATTCTATTTGAAATCACGTTGGCGCCGGTTGACGAATCTTCGTGAAAGTTTCCAACTTGTTGGGCGCTCCGCTCCGCTCCTACCCTGAAAGTCTCGGGGTGATACGTGAAGCGGGGGCTGAGAAAAAGGGGGACCCAAACGCGTTTTCCCCATTCATTTTTCCATAGGAACCTTTAGTCGCAGCTACAGCCCGAACTGCTGAACGGAATTACCCCAAATTTGGCAAAGAGGTAGCCCTTGGTTCAGACTGGTGCCTTTTGCTAAAATGGTGTAAATCCGTTCAGTAGTTCCTGATAAATTCACAATTAAAATCACATATATATCTATGGGGCGCGTCGGATCCGCGTACCCTCCCGATCACGAGCTGCATGCTAATTGGCTGTCAACATTCCAAATCAAGAAGTGTTGGCAGCCATTTTGTCCCTCGGTAGAACCGAGGGACAGAAACAAGTGCGCAAAGGGGGCAGGGTAGAAACACCCTGACCCCCTAGGTCTGCTCAGGGGGTCCCACAAGGACCCCCTGGGCAGAAAAAGATTTTTTTTTTTTTTTAAATCGGCGGGATGCGCTTAGGGTGCGCGTATCCCGCTGAGAAAAAAGAAACAAGTGCGCAAACGCACAAAGGGGCAGGGTAGAAACCCCTAACCCCTAGGCCTGCTCAGGGGTCCCACAAGGACCCCTGGGCAAAAAAGCATTTTTTTTTTAAAAAAATCGGCAGGATGCGCTCAGGGTGCGCGAATCCTGCCGAAAAAAAAAAAATCGAAGCGCGGTCTCCCGCGCTTCGATGTTAATTGGCCCCCGGGTGGCCCAAGTCCCGGGGGCATGGTGGGGGGGGGATAATTTAATGTGTGGGGGCCTCAAAGGGCCCCCAAGCCCCGGGGACCGCCACCCCCGGGCTTTTTAAAAATGGTGCGGGAGGGCTCTGAGCCCTCCCGCAGCCCCGAGGACCACCACCTCCCGGGGCTTTTTTATTAAAAATAAAACCAGTGTGGGGGGCTCCTGCCCCCACATGCCCCGGGGACCGCCACCTCCCCGGGGCACTAAACATTTTAATATGGGGGTCCATTACGGACCCCCAGAGCCCCGGGGACCACCACCTCCCCGGGGCTGTGTACTGAATGGGAGGGGGCCGCGCGGCCCCCTCCTGGAGCCCTTGATGGCCCTGGGGACCACCACCCCCAGGGCCGGCTCCTGCAGTGTCCCGGGGTGCCTACCCCGGGACACTGTAGTTTGCTATGGCAGGACGGGAGCCTCGCGGCTCCCGTCCTGCCATAGCAAACTGCTTTGGATATTGGAAGAGAGAGCAGGAAACCTGCTCTCTCTTCCAATATCCAAAGCGATTGCTTTTCCACATGGGGAGCAGCATGTCAGCTGCTCCCCATGTGGAGCAGCAATGCCGGCTCCCAAGGGACGTGGGGAGCCGGCGGGACTGTGGGGGGATTGGGGACCCCCACAGTCCCCAACGGAGAGGGCCAGCCCCGGGGGATGGGGTCCCCGGGGCAAGTAGTGGCCCGGGAGGGGGCCACGCGGCCCCCTCTCCAAAAAAGAGGAAAAAAAAGGAAAAAAAAATGGAAAGGCCGGCCCCGGGGGATGGGGTCCCCGGGGCCTTAAAATGGCCAGAGGAGGGGGCCACGCTGCCCCCTCAAAATAATAAATATAGAGGCCATGCCCCGGGGATGGGGTCCCCGGGGCCAATACAGGCCCAGGGAAGGGGGCCACGCGGCCCCCTTCCCGTTTTTTTTTTTTTGTAATTTAAAAAGGGGTAAGGCCCTGGGGGATGGGGTCCCCAGGGCCCAAAAGAGAAAAAGGAAGGGGGCCACACAGCCCCCTTCAGGAGACAAAAAAAACAAAACAAAAAAAACGATCGGGCCCGCAGGCCCCGCCCCTTCCTTCACCACTCTGCAAACGCGCCCCTGGCGCGTTTGCAGAGAGGGAACAATTCCCCTTGAATACTGGGGGTCCCTGGGGGCCAACTAGCCCACCAGGAACCTCCAATATGTGCCAGGGGCTGCGTTGCAGAGACGTGTAGAGAGGCCACACCCCTTTTACACCTCTCTGCAACGCAGCTCTGTGGCGCTTTTGGAGGTATATGGTGGGCTAGTTGGACTCCGGGGACCCTCAGGATTCAAGGGGACTTAATCCCCAACCTAAAACGCGCCACGGGGCGCGTTTGCACAGTGGTGAAGGGAGGGGCGGGGCTTCAGGTGACATGTGTGCAAACAGGCCCCGGGCGCGTTTTAAGATGGGGAATTAAATCCCCTTCAATCCTGAGGGTCCCTGGGGCCAACTAGCCCAACAGGTACATCCAGAAAGCGCCACAGAGCTGCGTTGCAGAGAGGTGTAAAAGGGGTGTGGCCTCTCTACAGTCTCTGCAACGCAGCCCTGGCGCATATTGGAGGTTCCTGGTGGGCTAGTTGGCCCCTAGGGACCCTCAGGATTCAAGGGGACTTAATCCCCCAACTTAAAACGCACCACGGGGCGCGCTTGCACAGATGTCACCTCAGGCCCCGCCCCTCCCTTCACCATTGTGCAGATATTCCTCTAAAATCAGCCGAAATACGAATTCCGATTTACTCACCTGTTATCAGGAGAGACCTCAGTGCTGTATCTTTCAGCCCAGTACTGGTCCTGAAAAGTAATTCTAACCATACTTACCAGTAACTTGAATTTCCTTCCATAGGCTAACATTGACTGGTTTCACTTGGAAATTCTTCTAAGTGTGGAGTTTTGGAACTTTAAAATATTCCTCTAAAATCAGCCGAAATACGAATTCCGATTTACTCACCTGTTATCAGGAGAGACCTCAGTGCTGCATCTTTCAGCCCAGTACTGATCCTCAAAAGTAATTTTAACCGTACTTACCAGTAACTTGAATTTCCTTCCATAGGATATCATTGCTTGCTTTTTGCTGAAAAAGTTTCTAAGTGTTGATTTTTGAAACATACAAATATTCCTCTAAAATCAGCCGAAATCCGAATTCTGATTTACTCACCTGTTATCAGGAGAGACCTCAGTGCTGCATCTTTCAGCCCAGTACTGCTCCTGAAAAGTAATTTTAACCGTACTTACCAGTAACTTGAATTTCCTTCCATAGGCTAACATTGACTGGTTTCACTTGGAAATTCTTCTAAGTGTGGAGTTTTGGAACTTTAAAATATTCCTCTAAAATCAGCCGAAATACGAATTCCGATTTACTCACCTGTTATCAGGAAAGACCTCAGTGCTGCATCTTTCAGCCCAGTACTGATCCTCAAAAGTAATTTTAACCGTACTTACCGGTAACTTGAATTTCCTTCATAGGCTAAGATTGACTGGTTTTCAGCAAAAAAGTTTCAAAGTGTTGATTTTCACAAACTACAAATATTCCTTAAAAATCGCCTGTATGACTTAAACGCATTTTTCAACTGTTTACAGGAGATGCACCAGTGCTGGATCCAGGATCCAACACTGAGTAAGAAAAAGTAACGATAACAGTTTTTACCTGCTAAGTGAATTTCCTTCCATAGGATAACATTGGTGATTCTATGAGAAAAAGTTTCTAAGTGTCAACTTTTAAAATACAATAATATTCCTTAAAAATCACGACTGTAACCAAAACGCTTTTACTCAACTGTTTACAGGAGATGTACCAGGACTGAATCTAGGATCCAGTCCTGTGGTTACAAAAGTAATCCATAAAGTAACTAATTGCATTTAACTAGAAATTCACATTGAGCTGAATGTTGCATTGTGTTTGAAAATGTGTTGCCCATTGCAACAACTGTAACTACTGTACTTAAAAGTCTATTGCCTATCTGCAAAGTATTTAAACTAAAGTAATTCATTCTGAGAAAGTATTTTTGTAATGTAATGTATAATGTAATTACAATGTAATTTAAAAAATAAAATATGTAAAAAAAAATTGTTTCTAAAAATGTAGTAAATCAGTATGAAAAAAATTAATATAACAATTAATACATTTAAAAATTGTTATTTACAAAACCTTTGAAATTCACGGAAAAAAACGTAGGTTTCAGGCACGTTATAGTTAGAAATTAGCATTTAAAAAACCTTTGAAATTCACTGAAAAAACCATAGGTTTCAGACACGTTATAGTTACAAATTAGCATTTAAAAAACCTTTGAAATTCACTGAAAAAACCATAGGTTTCAGACACGTTATAGTTAGAAATTAGCATTTAAAAAACCTTTGAAATTCACTGAAAAAACCATAGGTTTTAGGGACAGTTATAGTTACTTGGACATTGCACTCGTACAAAACCCGTGAAATTCCCCCGTTATAGTTAGTTCAGCTAACTATAACTCGCGCCCGCAATGCACTGCTGATGACGTCACATATTACATCACTCATGACATGGTCAGTGACATCACTGATGACATCACTGATGACATCTCAAATGACATCACTGATGACATCATCCACGTGATAATCTGATGCACCTCCTCACACCCTAATATAACCTTTGATACACCCACTCTAAATTACAGACTGCCATTCGCAAAACCATAGACACTCCAACACCAATAACTACATACCCACTCACTGATTCTTAGGTCTACACACACACATCCACTCACTCACCCGTACAGTCACTCATACTTACGGTCACTCAGTACAGGACTATCATATGCACTCTTACTCCTATATAGACACTCAAACAACGCCACTCATCCATAGAGATACTCACACACCTAGTCAGTCATTCAAATAATTAAACACACTGCCATTTACTCACCTATACAGTTATACACACACCAGCTCACTTACTCATACAAATAGTAGCACATTGTTACGCTCTTATACAATCACTGATACAAGCACACACTCATCCATACAGCCACTATCACAATCACTCACTCTTGCTTATAGCTATTTATATACTCCAACACACATATATACTGCCTTTCACATATGTAGTTACTCACACATGTACCACTGGGACATACATTCACTCACTAACACACTCTTACACACACTTACCCACCCATACAGTCTATCACAGATGCACTCTTGAAACCATCCACCCAGTGAATCACCCACTCACACATCTATGCACAGAGTTGCACACACCCCTCCCACACAAACACTCAGGCACCCATACAGATACTCAGACAAGCATTCAATAACTCATATAGACACTCATGTAGCTATTCACAAACACATGCAGCCACTTACACAGCAACAGACAGACGGATACAGACATTCACCCAGTTTAGTCACTAACCCATGCATTCAGTAAGATACGTTAAATCACTCACTTATAGAGTCAGTCAGGCACCTACTAAATCATCCATACAGACACTTACACACCCACTCATTCTTCAATACGTCTTTTCCTATATATTTTAAAAATATTTAAACTTTACAGAAACACACAGTCACTGGATGATGTCATCAGTGATGTCATTTGAGATGTCATCAGTGATGTCATCAGTGATGTCACTGACCATGTCATGAGTGATGTAATATGTGACGTCATCAGCAGTGCATTGCGGGGCGCGAGTTATAGTTAGCTGAACTAACTATAACGGGGAATTTCACGGGTTTTGTACGAGTGCAATGTCCAAGTAACTATAACTGTCCCTAAAACCTATGGTTTTTTCAGTGAATTTCAAAGGTTTTTAAATGCTAATTTCTAACTATAACGTGTCTGAAACCTATGGTTTTTTCAGTGAATTTCAAAGGTTTTTTAAATGCTAATTTGTAACTATAACGTGTCTGAAACCTATGGTTTTTTCAGTGAATATATATATATATAGATTACACCACTCTGCAAACGCACCTCCTGGTGCACTGTTGCTTGGGGGATGAAGTCCACTTTAGTCCTGAGGCCCTCAGGACTCAACGGGACCTCATCGCCTCACCAGCAGTGCGCCAAGAGGCGCGTTTGCAGAGTGGTGGGAAAAGGGGCGTGGCCTCCGACCACCTCTCAGCAATCCCACTGTGTGGGGCTTACTGGAGGTACCTGGTGGGCTAGTTGGTCCCTAAGGACCCTCAGCATTAAAGGGGACTTCATCCCCCAACCCAGAGTGGTGTAAAAAGGGGGCGTGGCCTCTGGCCGTCGCCAGTAGGTAGTTATAGTTAGGACCTAGTTTCCATAGGAAAAGCATTTTTTGATTTGCCAATATCTTTGGTGTCGTTTGACGAATTTTCGCGAAATTTTCAAAACTAATGGGGCGTTCAGGCCAGCTCCTGTCTTGAAAGTTTCAGGGTGATTTGTCAAGTGGGGGCCGAGAAAAAAGTGGGGGTCCAAAAATGCATTTTCTCCATGTTAATTTCCATAGGAAACTTTAGACAAGGTTCCAGCCCAAATTGCTGAACGGAATTACACCAAATTTGGCAAAAAGGTTGCTCTTGGTTCAGAAAGCGTTCTTTTTGTTAAATGGTGTAAATCCGTTCAGTAGATCCTGAAAAATGTAAAGATTTCTCAGATATACAGCTGTGGCCGCGGTGGATCCGCGAACCCTCCCAATCTCGAGCCTGAGATCTGATTGGCTGCCAACACTTCAAACTAGGAAGTGTTGGCAGCCATCTTGTGACTCAGTTGAACCGAGTCAGAAGAAAAAACGTTAAAAAAAATAAGAAAAGGGGTCAGGATAGAAACACCCTGACCCCCTAGGCCTGCTCAAAGGGTCCCACAGGGACCCTGAGGGCCCAAAAAAGCATTACAAAAAAAACATTCAGTGGGAGTTGTGCTGGGTGTGCGACTCCTGCCGAAAAGTTTAAAAAAACGAAGCGCGGTCTCCGGCGCTTTGTTTCTTTTAAGCCCCCGGTGGGCCAGGTCCCGGGGGCAATAATGTTGGTGGGGACCGCTGGGGGCCCCCGCAGCCCCTGGGACCACCACTTCCCTGGGGATATGTTTATTATTTGAGGGGCGGCGCTCGCGGGCCCCCGCAGCACGGGGACCGCCACCTCCCCAGGCTATCTTTTAAAATATGGTGTGGTGGGGCTGGAGACCCCCACACTGCCCCGGGACCACCACCTCACCTGGGCACAGATTGATTAAATGCCGGGTTCGTTGTGGCCCCTCGGCCCCGGGGACCACAACCTCCCCGGGGCTTTCAAGATGTTGGAGGGAGCCATGCGGCCCTCCTCGTAGAGCCCTCCATGGCCCTGGGGACCGCCACCTCCCAGGGCCGGCTCCAGCAATGTCCTGGGGTGCCCACCCTCGGGACATTGCAGTTTGCTATGCTCCCGCCAACCCATAGGAAACAAGTGCTCCACTGTGAACAAGTGAGAGAACTTTGCTCTCACTTGTTCAAAGTGGAGCACTGCTTTTTGCCTCCAGGGAGCTGCATTTCAGCAGCTCCCTGGAGGCAAAACACAATGCCAGCCCCCGCAGGAGGTGGGAGCTGGCCGGGACCCCGGGGGCCTTCAGGCTCCCCGCGGTCACTTTAAAGATGGCCATGCCCCGGAAGAATGTGGTCCCCGGGGCCGAAAATAACAAAAATGGACGGGCCCTGGGGGATGGGGGCCGTGCGCCCTCCTCCCTAAAATAATGTTTTTAAAAAAGAAACTGGCAACTCGCCGGAGGCCCCGCCCCCTTTTTCCACTACTGTGCAAATGTGCCTCCTGGCGAGCTCTGGGCTGGGGGATGAAGTCCCCTTTAATGCTGAGGGTCCTTAGGGACCAACTAGCCCACCAGGTACCTCCAGTAAGCCCCACACAGTGGGATTGCTGAGAGGTGGTCGGAGGCCACACCCGTTTTCCCACCACTCTGCAAACACGCCTCTTGTCGCACTGCTGTTGGGGCGATGAGGTCCCCTTGAGTCCTGAGGGCCTCAGGACTAAAGTAGACTTCATCCCCCAAGCAACAGTGCACCAGGAGGTGCGTTTGCAGAGTGGTGTAAAAAAGGGGCGTGGCCTCTGACCACGTCTCAGCAATCCAGCTGTGTGGGGCTTACTGGAGATAACAGGAGGGCCAGTTGGCCCCCAGGGACCCTCAAGAGGCAAGGGGACTTCCTACCCCAACCAAGAGCACTCCAGGAGGCGCGTATGCAGAGTGGTGGACAAGGGGGGCGTGGCCTGCGACCAGCTCTCGGCAATCTCACTGTGTGGGGATTACTGGAGGTAACAGGTAGGCTAGTTGGCCCCTAAGGACCCCCAGCAGCGAAGGGGACTTCAATCCCCATCCAAGAGCGTGCCAGGGAGCATGTTTGCAGAGTGTTGGACAAAGGGGGTGTGGCCTGCTATCAGAACTTAGCAATCCTCATGTGTGGGACTTACTGGAGGTAATAGGAGGGGTAGTTGGCCCCCAAGGATGTCCTTGGGGGCCAACTACCCCTCCTGTTACCTCCAGTAAGTCCCACACAGTGGGATTGCTAAGAGGTCTTCAGAGGGCACGCCCCCCTTTCTCCACCACGCTGCAGACATGTCTCCTGGCACACTACTGGTTGGGGGATGAATTCCACTTTACTCCTGAGGGACTTTGGGGGCCAAGAAGCCCTCCCAGTACCTCCTGTAAGTTCTACGCAGCAGAATTCCTGAGCGCTGGATGGAGGCCCTGCCCCCTTTCTCCACCACTCTGCAAATGCGACTACTAGTTAAACAAGCATTTGCAATGCAATAGGTCTCGCATTTGCGAGAGTTAGAGCTATTGGCGATGTAAATGTAAAAGTTTTAAAGTAATGTTCTTTGGAGTGGAGTGGAGTGGATGTATGTTGTGTGTTGTGGAATTATGTGGTATGTTGTGCAGTGAAAGTATGTGCATAGAAAGTATGTGGTATTTAGTGTTTAGGAATTATGTGGAGTGGGATTATGTGTTATGGAGAGTAATTATCTGGTATGGTAGTCTGTGTTGTGGAGTGTTAACCTCAGGTTTAGTCTTCCTCGTTTCCATAGATGCTAAACTATAAACTCAAAAAGACACACAAAAAAGAACAAACCACAGCGGAGCACTTCTGGACCTAGTCAGAGGTATGAGGAGGGCCACTGGAATTATGCGACTGTTCAGCCGTGCCGATTTTTGCATAATTATACATTTTCCGCATTTGCCACATAATCCATCATCTGCCGCAAAATATGCAGATTTGAACAAAAAAAACTTGTTTCTAGCTGAAACGGCTCAACTGCTACCAAGAATGCAGAGACACGTGTTACAGCGTGGTGGAAGGCCCTTTGCAAAGCTGGAATTGTCATGTGTTACCTATTGCTAAATGTCAGTGTTAAATTGGTACTAATGGTGTGCAAACCTCTCTTGCTTGTTTCTGCGCCTCTCTTGCCTCTTTCTGCATTTCTCTTTCTTCTTTTTGCACCTTTTTTCCTCTTTCTGCACCTCTGTTACCTCTTTCTGCACCTGTCCTGGCTCTTTCTGCACGTCTCTTGCCTTTTTCAGCATCTCTCTTGCCTCTTCCTGCACCTTTCTTGCTTCTTTCTGCACCTCACACTCTTCTTTCAGCACCTCTCCTGCTTCTTTCTGCACCCCTCTTGCTTCTTTCTGCTCTTCTCTTGCTTCTTTCTGCCCTTCTCTTGCTTCTTTCTGCAATTCTCTTGCTTCTTTCTGCGCCTTTCTTCCTCTTTCTGCACCTTTCTTCCTCTTTCTGCCCTTCTCTTCTTCTTCCTGCACTTCTCTTGACTCTTTCTGCACCTCTCTTGCCTCTTTCTGCAATTCTCTTGTCTCTTTCTGCACCGCTCTTGTCGCTTTCTGCACTTCTGTTGCTTCTTTCTGCGCCTTTCTTCCTCTTTCTGTATCTCTTTCCTCTTTCTGCACCTTTCTTCCTCTTTTTGCACCTCTCTTGTCTCTTTCTGTACCTCTCTTGCTTCTTTCTGCCCTTCTCTTGCTTCTTTCTGCAATTCTCTTGCTTCTTTCTGCGCCTTTCTTCCTCTTTCTGCACCTTTCTTCCTCTTTCTGCAGTTCTCTTCTTCTTCCTGCACTTCTCTTGACTCTTTCTGCACCTCTCTTGCCTCTTTCTGCAATTCTCTTGTCTCTTTCTGCACCGCTCGTCGCTTTCTGCACTTCTGTTGCTTCTTTCTGCGCCTTTCTTCCTCTTTCTGTATCTCTTTCCTCTTTCTGCACCTTTCTTCCTCTTTTTGCACCTCTTGCCTCTTTCTGCACCTCTCTTGCCTCTTTCTGTGCCTTACTTTCTCTTTCTGTACCTCTCTTGCCTCGTTCTGCACCTTTCTTTCTCTTTCTGCACCTCTCTTGCTTCTTTCTGCACCTCTCTTGCTTCTTTCTGCAATTCTCCTATTTCTTTCTGGACCATTCTTCCTTTTTCTGCACCTCTCTTGCCTCTTTCTGTACTTCTCTTGCCTCTTTCTGTACTTCTCTTGCTTCTTTCTGTCTTTCTTCCTCTTTCTGCACCTCTCTTGCCTCTATCTTCCTCTTTCTGCACCTCTCTTGCCTCTTTCTGCACCTGTCTTGCCTCTTTCTGCACCTGTCTTGCTTCTTTCGGCACCTGTCTTGCTTCTTTCGGCACCTGTCTTGCTTCTTTCGGCACCTCTCTTGCTTCTTTCTGCACCTCTCTTGCCTCTTTCTTTACCTTTATTCCTCTTTCTGTACCTCACTCTCTTTCTGCACCTCTCTTGCTTCTTTCTGTACCTCTCTTGCTTCTTTCTGCACCTCTCTTGCCTCTTTCTGCACCTTTCTTCCTCTTTCTGCACTTCACTCTCTTCTTTCTGCACCTCTCTTGCTTCTTTCTGCACTTCTCTTGCTTCTTTCTGCACCTCACTTGCTTCTTTCTGCACCTTTCTTCCTCTTTCTGCACCTTTCTTCCTTTCTGCAGTTCTCTTGCTTCTTTCTGCAGTTCTCTTGCTTCTTTCTGCAGTTCTCTTGCCTCTTTCTGCACTTCTCTTGCCTCTTTCTGCACCTTTCTTCCTCTTTCAGCACATGTCTTACCAATGTAGATGTAGTTAGAAATTAGCATTTAAAAAACCTTAGAAATTCCCTGAAAACACCACAGGTTTCAGGGACGTTATAGTTAGAAATTAGCATTTAAAAAACCTTAGAAATTCACTGAAAAAACCACAGGTTTCAGGGACGTTATAGTTAGTCTGATATTTCACTCGTACAAAGCCAGAGAAATTCAGCTGTTATAGTTAGCTGAGCTAACTATAACTCGCGCCCCGCAATGCACTGCTGATGACGTCACATATTACATCACTTATGACATGGTCAGTGACATCACTGATGACATCTCAAATGACATCACTGATGACATCACTGATGACATCTCAAATGACATCACTGATGACATCATCCACTTAATCTCTGGTGCACCTACTCACACCCTAATATAACCTTTGATATACCCACTCTAAAATACAGAGTACCATTCTCGAAACCATAGACACACCAATATCAGTTAGTACATACCCACTCACTGATTCATAGGTCTACACACACATCCACTCAGTCACCCATACAGTCATTCATACACAAAGTCAATCATCAATACAGCCTCTGATATATGTACTCGTACACCCGTACAGTTACTCACACACCGCCACTTACCCATAGAGTTACTCGCACATCTAGTTAGTCACCCAAAGAGTCAAACACACTGCCCTTTACTCACCTATACAGTTATACACATACCACCTCACTTATTCATACAGATACTAACACATATTTACTTTCTTATACAATCACTGACACAAACACACACTCGTCCATACAAGCGCTTTCACAATCACTCACTCTCACCTACAGTCACTTATACACTCCAACACTCACTTATACTGTCTTACACATATGAAGTTACTCACCCATATATCACTGACATCCATTCACTCAGCGACACAGCCATGCGCATGCTCACTCACCCATACAACCCCTTGCACATCCACTCATGAAC
Organism: Calotriton arnoldi; assembly: GCA_963921515.1. Taxonomy (NCBI): domain Eukaryota; kingdom Metazoa; phylum Chordata; class Amphibia; order Caudata; family Salamandridae; genus Calotriton; species Calotriton arnoldi. The sequence continues at coordinate 225,294 of CAWUFW010017871.1, forward strand.
CCATACACCCAGTGAATCACCTGCTCACACATCCTGCAGGGAGGCACACACACCCCCACCCACCCAAAGAGACACTCAGGCACCCATACAGCTACTCAGACAACCAATCATTTACCCACAGAGAAACTCATGTACCTATTCACAACACATGCAGCCACAGAGACACATATAAACACTCACTTATACAGTCAGTCATACACCCACTGAATAATCCATACAGACACTCATACACCCATTCATTCTTCAATACACCTTGGCGTATAAATATAACATTCTTAAACTTTTTAGAAACACACTCACTGGATGATGTCATCAGTGATGTCATTTGAGATGTCATCAGTGATGTCCTCAGTGAAGTCACTGACCATGTCATGAGTGATGTAATATGTGACGTCATCAGCAGTGCATTGCGGGGGCGCAAGTTATAGATAGTTCAGCTATAACAACTATAACAGCTACATTTCTCTGGTTTTGTATGAGTGAAATGTCAGACTAACTATAACGTCCCTGAAACCTGTGATTTTTCAGCGAATATCTAAGGTTTTTAAATGATAATTTCTAACTATAAGGTCCCTGAAACCTGTGGTTTTTCAGTGAATATATATATATATATTCACTGAAAAACCACAGGTTTCAGGGACCTTATAGTTAGAAATTAGCATTTAAAAAACCTTTGAAACTCACTGAAAAACCATAGGTTTCAGGGACGTTATAGTTAGAAATTAGCATTTAAAAAACCTTAGAAATTCACTGAAAAAAACACAGGTTTCAGGGACGTTATAGTTAGTTGGACATTTCACTCATACAAAACCAGAGAAATTCGGCCGTTATAGTTAGTTCAGCTAACTATAACTCACGCCCCGCAATGCACTGCTGATGACGTCACATATTACATCATTCATGAAATGGTCAGTGACATCACTGATGACATCACTGATGACATCTCAAATGACATCACTGATGACATCACTGATGACATCTCAAATGACATCACTGATGACATCATCCAGTGACTGTATTTCTATAAAGTTTAAATATGTTTTATATATATGCCAAGGTGTATTGAAGAATGAGTGGGTGTATAAGTGTCTGGATGGATGATTTAGTAGGTGCGTGACTGACTGTATAAGTGAGTGATTAAATGTGTCTTACTGAATGCATGGGTTAGTGACTGATACAGACATTCACACAGTTTAGTTTGTCAGTTGGTGTGTAAGCGGTTGCATGGGTTGGTGAGTAGCTAAATGAGGATCTATATGGGTTATTGATTGGTTGTCTGAGTATCTGTATGGGTGCCTGAGTGTCTGGGTGGGTGGGGGTGTGTGACTCTGTGCATAGATGTGTGAGTGGATGATTCACTGGGTGTATGGGTTCAATAGTGCATCTGTGAAGGGCTGTATGGGTGGGTGAGTGTGTGTATGGGTGTGTTGGTGAGTGAATGGATGCCTCAGTGGTACATGTGTGAGTAACTGGATATGTGAAAGGCAGTATACGTGAGTGTTGGAGTGTATAAATGACTATATGTGAGAGTGAGTGATTGTGAGAGTGGCTGTATGGATCAGTGTGTGCTTGTATTAGTTATTGTATAAGAGTGTAAGTATGTGTTAGTATATGTTTGAATAAGTGAGGTGGTGTGTGTATAACTGTATAGGTGAGTAAATGGGAGTGTGATTGATTCTTTGCTGACTGACTAGGTGTGTGAGTAACTCTATGGATGAGTGGCGGTGTGTGAGTGTCTATGATAATGCTGTATTGATGGTTGACTGCATGTATGAGTGACTGTATGGGTGAATGAGTGGATGTGTGTGTAGACCTAGGAATTAGTGAGTGTCTATGGTTTTGAAAATGGTAGTCTGTATTTTAGAGTAGGTGTATCAAAGGTTATATTAGGGTATGAAGAGGTGCATCAGATTATCACGGGGATAATGTCATCAGTGATGTCATCAGTGATGTCATCAGTGATGTCACTGACCATGTCATGAATGATGTAATATGTGACGTCATCAGCAGTGCATTGCGGGGGCGCGAGTTATAGTTAGCTGAACTAACTATAACAGCCGAATTTCTCTGGTTTTGTATGAGTGAAATGTCCAACTAACTATAACGTCCCTGAAACCTGTGGTTTTTTCAGTGAATTTCTAAGGTTTTTTAAATGCTAATTTCTAACTATAGCGTCCCTGAAACCTATGGTTTTTTCAGTGAATTTCAAAGGTTTTTTAAATGCTAATTTCTAACTATAACGTCCCTGAAACCTATGGTTTTTTCAGTGAATTTCAAAGGTTTTTAAATGATAATTTCTAACTATAACGTCCCTGAAACCTATGGTTTTTTCAGTGAATTTCTAAGGTTTTTTTAAATGCTAATTTCTAACTATGCCTACAGAGGTAGGACATGTGAAGAAAGAGGAAGAAAGGCGTAGAAAGACGCAAGAGAAATGCAGGAAGAGGCAACAGAAGTCCAGAAAGTTGAAGAAAAGTGCAGAAAGAAGCAAGAGATATGCAGAAAGAACCAACAGAGGTGCAGAAAGAGGCCTTGTTTCAAAGTCATCCTGTGCCCCCAACTTTTTACTGACTGGTACTGGTGGTAACTGACTCTGACTAACCAGACCCGGAGCCAGTGCCATGCTGAAAGACACTTAGAATACAGTGAAAACCCCTACATACACTAGGGTACACTATGGGTTGGGGTATCCCTGTGATTGGCATGACCTCCCCTGTAAGCCCTTAGTACATAATAGGGCAGGGGATTAAAAGTACCTCTAACTCAGAGGTGCAGAAAGAGGCAAGAGAGGTGCAGAAACAGGCAGGAAAGGTGCAGAAACAGGGAACAGGGGTGCAGAAAGAGGCAAGTGAGGTGCAGGAAGAAGTAAGAGCAGTGCAGAAAGAACCAAACGAGGTGCAAAAAGAGGGGTGCAGAAAAAGGTAGGAGGGATGCACAAATAGGCAAGAGTGTTACAGAAAGAGGCAGGAGGGCTGCTGAAAGAAAGAAGAGAAGTGCAGAAAGAGGCAAGTGAGGTGCAGCAAAAAGCAAGAGCAGTGCAGAAAGAACCAACAGAGGTGCTGAAACAGGCGTGAAGGGTGCAGAAAGAGCAAGAGAAGTGCAGAAAGAGGTAACCGAGGTACAGAAAGAGGCAATAGAGGTACAGAAACAGGCAAGAAAGGTGCAGAAACAGGGAACAGGGGTGCAGAAAGAGAAAAGAGGGGTGCAGAAAGAGGCAAGAGATCTGCAGAAAAAAGCAACAGGTGCTGAAAGAGGCAAGTGAGGTGCAGAAACAAGCAAGAGAGGTGCAGAAAGAGGTAATAAAAGTGCTGAAAGAAGCAACACAGGTGCAGAACGAGGCAAGAGGGGTGCAGAAAGAAGGAAGAGAAGTGCAGAAATAAGCAACAGAGGTGCTGAATGAGGCACGAAGGGTGCAGAAAGAGGCAAGAGAAGTGCAGAAAGAACCAAGAGAAGTGCAGAAAGAAGCAACAGAGGTGCAGAATGAGGCACAAGGGGTGCAGAAAGAAGGAACAGAAGTACAAAGCAACAGAGGTACAGAAAGAGGCAAGAGTGGTGCAGAAAGAGGGAAGAGAGGTGTAGAAAGAGGCAAGAGAGTTGGACAAATAGGGAAGAGGGGTGCCGAAAGAGGGAACAGGGGTGCAGAAAGAAGCAACAGAGGTGCCGAAAGAGGCAAGAGAGGTGCAGAAAGAGGCAAGAGAGGTGCAGAAAGAGGCAAGAGAGCTGCAGAAAAAAGCAACAGAGGTGCTGAAAGAGGCAAGTGAGGTACAGAAAGAAGCAAGAGGTGTAGAAAGAGGCAACAGAGGTGTAGAAAAAAGCAAGAGAAGTGCAGAAATAGGCACGTGAGGTGCAGAAAGAAGCAATAGCAGTGCAGAAAGAACCAATAGAGGTGCTGAAAGAGGCAACAGAGGTGCAGAAGGAGGCACGAGAGGTGCAGAAAGAAGGAAGAGGAGTGCAGAAAGAAGGAAGAAGAGTGCAGAAAGAAGCAACAGGTGCTTAAAGAGTCATGAGGGGTGCAGAAAGAAGCAACAGAGGTGCTGAAAGAGGCACAAAAGGTACAGAAAGAGGCAAGAGAAGTGCAGAAAGAAGCAACAGAGGTACAGAAAGAGGCAAGAGTTGTGCAGAAAGAGGGAAGAGTTGTGCAGAAAGAGGCAAGAGAGTTGCACAAATAGGTAAGAGGGATGCAGAAAGAGGCAGGAGGGGTGCATAGAGAAGCAACAGAGGTGTCGAAAAAGGCAAGAGAGGTGCATAAAGAAGCAAGTGAAGTGCAGAAAGAGGCAACAGAGGTGCAGAAAGACGCAAGAGAGGTGCAGAAACAAGCAAGAGAAGTGCAGAAAGAGCTAAGAGAATTGCTGAAAGAAGCAACAGAGGTTTAGAAAGAAGCAACAGAAGTGCAGAAAGAGGCAAGTGAGGTGCATAAAGAAGCAAGAGTAGTGCAGAAAAAACCAACAGAGGTGCAAAAAGAGACAAGAGGGGTGCAGAAAAAGGTAGGTGGGGTGCACAAAGAGGCAAGAGAGGTACAGAAAAAGGCCGGAGGGGTGCAGAAACCAAGAAGAGAAGTGCAGAAAGAGGCAAGAGAATTGCTGAAAGAAGCAACAGAGGTGTAGAAAAAAGCAAGAGAAATGCAGAAAGAGGCAAGTGAGGTGCAGAAAAAGCAAGATCAGTGCAGAAAGAACCAACAGAGGTGCTGAAAGAGGCGTGAAGGGTGCAGAAAGAGCAAGAGAAGTGCAGAAAGAGGCAACAGAGGTACAGAAAGAGGCAAGAGAGGTGTAGAAACAGGCAGGAAAGGTGCAGAAACAGGGAACAGGGGTGCAGAAAGAGGCAAGGGAGGTGCAGAAAGAGAAAAGAGGGGTGCAGAAAGAGGCAAGAGATCTGCAGAAAAAAGCAACAGAGGTGCTGAAGGACGCAAGTGAGGTGCAGAAAGAGGCAAGAGATCTGCAGAAAAAAGCAACAGAGGTGCTGAAAGAGGCACGTGAGGTGCAGAAAGAAGCAAGAGAGGTGCAGAAAGAGGCAATAGAGGTGCAGAAAGAGGCAAGAGAAGTGCAGAAAGAGGGAAGAGAGGTGTAGAAAGAGGCAAGAGAGTTGCACAAATAGGTAAGAGGGGTGCAGAAAGAGGCAGGAGGGGTGCAGAAGGAAGCAACAGAGGTGTCAAAAAAGGCAAGAGAGGTGCATAAAGAAGCAAGTGAAGTGCAGAAAGAGGCAACAGAGGGGCAGAAAGACGCAAGAGAGGTGCAGAAATAAGCAAGAGAAGTGCAGAAAGAGCTAAGAGATTTGCTGAAAGAAGCAACAGAGGTTTAGAAAGAAGCAACAGAAATGCAGAAAGAGGCAAGTGAGGTGCAGAAAGAAGCAAGAGTAGTGCAGAAAGAACCAACAGAGGTGCTGAAAGAGGCACGAAGGGTGCAGAAAGAGGCAAGAGAAGTGCAGAAAGAAGCAACAGAAGTACAGAAAGAGGCAAGAGTGGTGCAGAAAGAGGGAAGAGAGGTGTAGAAAGAGGCAAGAGAGTTGCACAAATAGGGAAGAGAGGTGCAGAAATAGGCAGGATGGGTGCAGAAAGAATTAACAGAGGTGCCAAAAGAGGTAAGAGAGGTGCAGAAAGAAGCAAGTGAAGTGCAGAAAGAGGCAACAGCGGTGCAGAAAGACGCAAAAGAAGTACAGAAAGAGGTAAGTGAGGTGCAGAAAGAAGCAAGAGCAGTGCAGAAAGAACCAACAGAGGTGCAAAAAGAGGCAAGAGGGGTGCAGTAAGAGGTGGAGAGGTGTACAAAGAGGCAAGAGAGGTACAAAAAGAGCAGGAGGGGTGCAAAAAGAAGGAAGAGAAGTGCAGAAAGAGGCAAGAGAATTGCTGAAAGAAGCAACAGAGGTGTAGAAATAAGCAAGAGAAGTGCAGAAAGAGACAAGTGAGGTGCAGAAAGAAGCAAGAGTAGTGCAGAAAAAACCGTTAGAGGTGCAGAAAAAGGCAAGAGGGGTACAGAAAGAGGCAAGAGAAGTGCAGAAAGAAGCAAAAGAGGTGCAGAAAGAGGCAAGAGAACTGCAGAAAAAGGCAAGAGAGGTGCAGAAAGAGAAAAGACGGGTGCAGAAAGAGAAAAGAGGAGTGCGGAAAGAGGCAAGAGGGGTGCAAAAAGAGGCAAGAGGGGTGCAGAAAGAAGCAAGCTAGGTGCAGAAAGAGGCAACAGAGGTGCAGAAAGATGCAAGAGAGGTGCAGAAAGATGCAAGAGAGGTGCAGAAACAAGCAAGAGAGGTGCAGAAACAAGCAAGAGAGGTGCAGAAACAAGCAAGAGAAGTGCAGAAAGAGGCAAGAGAATTGCTGAAAGAAGCAACAGAGGTGCAGAACGAGGCTAGAGAGGTGCAGAACGAGGCTAGAGAGGTGCAGAACGAGGCAAGAGAGGTGCAGAAAAAGGCAAGAGAGGTGCAGAAAGAGGCAGGAAAAGTGCAGAAAGAGGGAACAGGGGTACAGAAAGAGACAAGAGGGATACAGAAATTTGCAAATGAGGTGGAGAAAGCAGCAAGAGCAGTGCAGAAAGAACCGTCAGAGGTGCAGAAAGAGGCAAGAGGGGTGCAGAAAGAGGTAGGAGAGGTGCACAAAGAGGCAAGAGGGGTACAGAAAGAGGCAAGAGGGATGCAGAAAGAAGCAACAGAGGTGCTGAAAGAAGCAACAGAGGTGCTGAAAGAGACAAAGAGGGAAGAAGGGTGCAGAAAGAGGCAAGAGAGGCGCAGAAGGAAGCAAGAGTGGCTTGCACACCATTAGTACCAATTTAACACCCACATTTAGCAATAAGTTGTAGGTTTGCAAAGGGCCTTCCACCACGCTGTAACACTTGTCGCTGCATTTTTGATAATGTTTGAGCTAGAAACAAGGCTTTTTTTGTTCAAAACTGCAGATTAGGGAGCAGATAATGGATTATGTGGCTAATGCGGAAAATGTATAATTATGCAAAAATCTGTACAGCCAAACAGTCGCATAATTCCAGTGGCCCTGCTTATGCCTCTGACTAGGTCCACAAGTGCTTCTCAGTGATTCCTTCTTTTTTTTGTCTTACTGAGTTCATAGTTGAGCTTTTATGGAAACGAGGAAGAATAAACCTGAGGTTACCACTCCACAACAAAGACTAGCATACCACATAATTACTCTCCATAACATATAATCCCACTCTACATAATTCCTACACACTAAATACCACATACTTTCTATCCAGATAATTTCACTGCACAACTTACCACATAATTCCACTACACACAACGTATATCCACTTCACTCCAAAAAACATTAGTAAAAAACGTTTACATTTACAACGCCAAAACCTCTAACTCTCGCAAATGCGAAACCTATTGCATTGCAAACACTTCTTTAACTAGTAGATGTGTTTGCAGAGTGGTGGAGAAAGGGTGCTGGGCCTCCGACCAGCACTCAGGAATTCCGCTGCGTAGGACTTATAGGAGGTATCAGGAGGGCTTCTTGGCCCCCAAAGTCCCTCAGGAGTAAAGTGGACTTCATCCCCCATTCCGTAGTCTGCCAGGAGGCACGTTTGCAGAGTGGTGGAGAAGGGGGGCATGGCCTCCGAAGACGTCTTAGCAATCCTACTGTGTGGGACTTACTGGAGGTAACAAGAGGGGTACTTGGCCCCAAGGACATCCTTGGGAGCCAACTACCCCTTCTATTACCTCCAGTAAGTACCACACAGCAGGATTGCTAAGTTCTCATAACAGGCCACGCCCCCTTTGCCCACCACTCTGCAAACGCGCTCATGGCGCGCTCTTGGATGGGGATTGAACTCCCCTTCGCTGCTGGGGGTCATTTAGGGGCCAACTAGCCTACCTCTTACCTCCAGTAAGCCCCACACAGTGGGATTGCTGAGAGGTGGACACAGGCCACGCCCCCTTGCTCCACCACTCTGCAAACGCACCCCGTGATGCATTTTAAGTTGGGGGATTAAGTCCCCTTGAATCCTGAGGGTCCCTAGGGGCCAACTAGCCCACCAGGCACCTCCAGTAAGCGCCACAGAGCTGCGTTACAGAGAGGTGGTCCGAGGCCACGCCCCTTTTTACACCCCTTTTAATCCCCCAACTTAAAACATGCCACGGGGCGCGTTTGCACACTTGTCACATCAGGCCCCGCCCCCTCCCTTCACCACTGTGCAAACACGCCCCGTGGCCCCCCCACCCTTATTAAAATTAAGTCCTGGGGTGGTGGCGGTCCCCGGGGCTTGGGGGGGCCGCGAGGCCCCCCTCTATAATCAATAAAGCCCCAGGGAGCAAATTAGGAAATCCTCTCATGCAAATCTATGAACACGCACCGTGTGTCGGGCAGGTGGTGTGTTTCAGTCTATAAGTTTGTGTCCTTGTCACAAGGCTATACAGGCATATTTTGTTATGTGATGGGCCATATTTAAGTCACCACGTCCTGCGTTTGTGACATTATTCGGAGCGTTTGATATGAATCACTAGAGCACATCAGCGGCTGCTCCTTGGTGAAAACTGCTATTGCCTCGATTTTCGGGTAAAATGTCCAGTTCTCCCTGATAAGTGGGAGCTGGGTTGGGATGTTTATGGTGTAGCTTGGGCCAGTCATGCAAGTGATCAAACAATAATGTAAACGTATTTTTAACTCAGCGCTTCAAATAAAAGATGTACTATTACCCAATTTAAAAGTACTAAATTCACTGTTTTGTGGAAGGGAACCATGAATGGTCGAGTGTGCCTTTCCGAGGTTCGAACACGTGACCTTCAGATCACCGTGAAGGTTAACTTACTGACCCCATCTTGTTGGCTGTATTATAAAGGCTGCTCATCATATGGCTCTTCATAACAAGCAGGGCATGTTTAACTTTATGGATAGATCCAGAAGCCGTGCCAAAGACAGCCGAGAGCTAGTGCGCCCCGTCAACACTTATGCATCACCCCCAAAACCTAACTATGATCATTTAGCACAACCGGATGGGTCACTGTTAACGGAGCGGACCATAGACTAACAGTATTGAAGAGTCTTTGTTCATTGCACTAGCTGCCACCACCGCCAACATTTAAGGGGATTACAAAATAAAACCGACCACAAGGCCAGTGTCGACAAAAGGTGGTGATCAGGTAGAGATACTGACAGCTCGATGTCCTAATCCTTTGTTTGCCCAGTTTGCCACCCATGGACCAGGAGTTCGGCTCCGGGGCTTGTGGGTCACCACTGTGATTCCATATATGGACAATAAATCCAGAAAGCCACTGAAGGTGTGCTGGTGGTGACTGAGTAAATAAATCTTCTGAGAGGGCTGACGAGCACTCCCGGAGGTGCAGCATGTGACAAGTAGGAGACCACTCCAAAGAGCATGTATGGGTGGCAAGGCTGGTGAACAGGCCCCACTCACCCCCAGCACCACTGACGACACAGCACAGGACTCTCCTTGCTGCAAAACCTGGCCTACACAGACAGAATTTCAGGGCTCTCACCACACCTAGCCTTTTAAGTGTCTCTGGCTTGGAGGTAGTAAGTCATCCAAACCAGGGTATGAAGGAGGTACATCTTCTGATGCATATGGAGGTTTGAGAACGAGCAAGGAAGAATTCCCAAAGCGCCGCCTTGTGCTTGTGTATCTCGGTACAGGATTAGTAAAGTGATTAACTAAAAGAGCACCATATGCTCTGCACCCTCTAATTCAGATGCTGAGTGGGATTCAGACTTCCTTCCTTCCTTTTCTTGGTCAGATGTTGGCATCAGAAAATCCAGTTGTCCAGGTCCACAACTGAATGGTGTGGCTCCCATGGGTTCGTGCAGGCAACTAGTGACCATGGTTAGAAGGCCATTTAAATCCCATTGGTGTGCAGAGCATTAGAGAGGTACTCTGGGTTCGTCACTGGACAATCCAACAGAGTAGGAGTCCACAGAGGATCATATACCTTCTTCGAGAATCATCCTGGCTTCTGTAGCAGCTGGGCAACAAAGGTATGAGGGACCGACCACGCTCAAGCCCATCCGAGGAGAAGGCGCTGTGCAACAAAGCGCAGAACACTGGTTCCTCTCTGGCAGCTGGAGACCACTCTGCAACTTCCAGCTGTGTTGTGCTAGTGCCTGCTGCAGTTTCAAACTGTCATCTGGCCACCACAGTAATGCCATGACTAAAGGATTTACAATGGACCAGCGCTATTGTGGCATGGTACAGTCTGGAGTGAAACAACCATTGGTAACTGTAAGGCATTGTTAGCGCTGTACACTTGATATATTGACCGTGGCTTCCCAGTTAGCGGAAATGTAGCGGTCACTGTTACTTGACAAATGTATAAATAGCCTCGTCGCACCCCACCATGTCTGAGAAGTTGTCGGCTGGATCGTGCATGCATGCATGGATCAAAGTGTGCCCTATGTGGGAAGAGTTTGGACACATGTATAAGGTTCTCGGATCAAAAGCTATTTCTCTTTTAAATGTTCCACCCCAGCCCCTCAAGTCTCCCCTCTGACAATGAAATTCTTTCGCGTTTTAGTGAGCTAGAGAACCAAGGGAGTTCACTTATCCTACAAGACCCAATGTTGCTTTACTCAACTAGCAACTTCCAGGTACCGAGTTTAATCGTTTCTGTGCTTGTTCGGGTACTGGTGTTGCGGAGATCGCCAGCATTCGCCTCTACAACACTCCTAGTTTATAAAATACATCCTTTAAAAAAACATTTTTCGGGTTGTTTCATTACATTTAGAGAGCAGGATGTAGTGTTCTTAAAAATAAAATGCCATTTGACCGCTTTGGCTGTCTCTTCTAACCCCCCCCAGCCCCACTTCTCTCTGCAAAAAGCCATTGATATGATAAATATTTGGGAAACCAAAGTACACTCCAGCCCCTCAACTGTCCTTCCCAGGCCGGTATGAACAGCACGCTCACGGCTGCCAGAATTTGGGCGGGTTAGCCTTTTATTTTGACAAAAGCAGGCATTCCTTAGATAAAGCCGCGCTCTGCGCCCACAGGCCAATAAACCCTTTCTCACGGCACAGGCGTTTCGACTCGAGGGACTCAGTCGTGGCCTCAGGAGGCTCCCCCTTTTACACAGTCACAAAATACACCCCACGGTGTCTCGTTGACCCCACTCAGTTGTCCTTTGACCTCCCCAATTGTTAGCGACTAACGTCAGGAGCCACAGAATCTGGCCCCGACCACAGCGCCTAATGCGGCTTTCTTCCTTGCTTTGGTGAAACCAAATGCAACAGTTCCTTGCAGCCCCCCCTCCTCCCTGGCCACACCCCTTTCACCCCCACCCGCCACTTACACTTCTGCTCAAGATGTTACGATTGAAACGTTGCTGACAGGGGGCGTGCAGGGAGATCTCGCATCTGTGGAGCAACAGCCAAAACACATAGGAACAGAGCCAGAGGCTGTGACAATGACCCAGCACTGCCCCCCCGGCGTTGCCCCCAGGATACAACCGGCCATAAACCAGCAATATATCTGTGGCCACGTGACAGCACCGAGCCCCTTGACACTGGCACACAATGAGGGAAGTGGAACTCCAAGACAGAATACACAGAAAAAAAACACTATAACCCACCCACGTTTCTCCACACTCACTGTCAACACACTTTTCCCACCCCACAACCATTCAAACAACCACTCCCAGTCGCCACGATCTCCAGACTCACCACCCTCCCCCTCTATCATCCTCACCCGGCCACCAACTATCACCAATATCTTGCCACAATCCAGGTCCCAACCCCACATCCCTCCCATCAGCGCCACATTCACCAGCCCAACCACCATCCTGCAAACTCAGTTCTTCACCATCCAAGATGCAAATTCCATTCTCCACCAGCTTCATCAGTGCTTCAAACTCAGCTCCCACCCTGAATTATCCATGCTATCATCTCTACCCCAACCCACCAAGCGATCAACTCTCACAAACACTTTGCTACTATCTCAGCCTCAACACTACCTGCAATCATCTAAAAATTCAATACCACCACCATACAAGACGCCAACTGCACCCACCCTCAATCATCAGTATCACCACAATACCATTCTAGGGCCCAACCCAACCAGTGCCCATGCTCACAATCCCTGTCACTATCCCTTCCATCCCCAACACGCCACCATCCACTAGCCCCGTGGTACTCATAGTACGGCCCGCGGGCCGCCAGCGGCCCGGCAGGCCTTCCTTGGCAGCCCACGGACTTTGCAGGTAATCTACCCATGGCCCCCCCAGAGAGAGAGAGGGAGGGAGAGAGAGGGGGAGGGACAGAGCGAGAGAGTGTGGAGAGAGAGAGTGTGGAGAGAGAGAGAGTGTGGAGAGAGAGAGTGTGTGGAGAGAGAGAGAGTGGAGAGAGAGTGCGACAGTGGAGAGAGAGAGTGAGACAGTGGAGAGAGATTGGAGAGAGAGAGTGGAGAGAGAGTGCAGAGAGAGACTGACTGACTAAGAGACTGACTAAGAGACTGACTGAGAGAGACTGACAGAGAGACTGACTGAGAGAGACTGACTGAGAGACTGAGATACTGATCAGATCAGAAAAGCTTTATTCGAGTGTTTGAACAAAACAGTCATAAAAGCACAAAAGAAAAACATTACAATTATACAATAAAAAATTCCGTGAAATATTAAACTAGGAAAGCTTTCAATGGAAATTAATCAAATTGTGGACAAATGATTTCTGACAAAAAGGACTTTTTTCAGATAATTAGAAACACTAAAAATAGTATATACATTATCTAAACACTGTAGAGCTAAAAAGGCAGGTCGACATTGACGTAAACCATATTGTTTAAGAATTGGTTTTAAAAACAGAGTCCGTAGTCCAGAATAATATTTACAGAAAAGAACAACATGAATAGTAGTCTGTAGTGAAACATTATCACAAGGACAAGGCAAGAGACATTGAGACCAATCATGCGTAGTGGGAAAAGACACAAGGCGATGAAAGGTTCCCATCCTAAAGCGTGTCAATAAAACTGAGATACTGACTGAGAGATACTGACTGACTGCCTGAGAGAGAGACTGACTGACTGAAAGAGACTGACTGACTGAAAGAGACTGACTGACAGAGAGAGAGACTGACTGACAGAGAGAGAGACTGACTGACAGAGAGAGACTGACTGACAGAGAGAGACTGACTGACTGAAAGAGACTGACTGACAGAGAGAGAGACTGACTGACAGAGAGAGACTGACTGACAGAGAGAGACTGACTGACAGAGAGAGACTGACTGACTGAGACTGACTGACAGAGAGAGACTGACTGACAGAGAGAGAGACTGACAGAGAGAGACTGACTGACTGAGACTGACTGACAGAGAGAGACTGACTGACTGAGAGAGACTGACTGACAGAGAGACTGACTGACAGAGAGACTGACTGACAGAGAGACTGACAGAGAGAGAGAGAGAGAGATTGACTGACAGAGAGAGAGACTGACAGAGAGAAAGACTGACAGAGAGAGAGAGAGAGAGAGCCAGAGAGAGAGAGAGAGAGAGAGAGAGAGAGAGCCAGAGAGAGAGAGACTGACTGACAGAGAGAGAGACTGACTGACAGAGAGAGAGACTGACTGACAGAGAGAGAGAGACTGACTGAGAGAGAGACTGACAGAGAGACAGACAGACTGACTGAGAGAGAGACTAACTGACAGAGAGAGAGACTGACTGACAGAGAGAGAGAGAGAGACTGACAGAGAGAGCGAGAGAGACTGACTGACAGAGAGAGAGAGACAGACAGAGAGAGAGAGACAGACAGAGAGAGAGTGGCTGACTGAGAGAGAGAGACTGACTGACAGAGAGAGAGTGGCTGACTGAGAGAGAGAGACTGACAGAGAGAGACTGTGATGGAATTGGTGTCAAAGTGTGTATGAAGCTATGCAATGCCTCTTAAGATTGCTATTGTCTGCTAATAAAAATGTATTATCAAAATGTGCTCTTTGTAGTTACATCTGCTTTTGAAATACAGCATTGTCGCATTGCCTAACGTTTTGAAACAGGTTTGATTTTTTTACTCTAGCTCCCCCCCCACTGACCCCACCCCTACCGGTGCGGCCCTCGACCACAAACCAAACTGTAATTTTGGCCCCGACAGAAAGTTTGTGAGTACCCATGCACTAGCCCATCCCCATGGCTCCGACCCTCACTACCATCCCCAACTCAATCCCATCATCATCCCATAGCTACCATCAAACAGCAACCATCAAAACGAGGATAAGGCGGGAATAACAAAAGTGATCGCACAATCACAGCAGCAGTGGAGTTTCCTCTTAAATTAATTAATAAGGATCATCTTTGCCCACAGAATTAAAGATTTGCAATCTTGGAATACCCGAGCTGAAGCTCGACACTGCAGAGGATCACCACATCTGCAGGCAAGTGCAAATTTACTAGGTGCAAACTGCACCCACTTCTGTCATCCACGGAACTAGAACATGGAGTTTGTTCACCAGCAGAGATGTATACATTTTGCCTTCAGGAAACTTATAAAGACGTGGCTTTTTAATAAATAAGCTCCCCTCCTCTGGTTCGACCTCTATATAGTCCTCAGCGCCGAGACACCCAAGGGTAGTTGTGCGCTCTACAAATTGCCTAAAATAAATAAAATAAAATACAATATTCAAGGAATGTTTCTTCTCCTTCTGAGCTTATGTGAGAATTGTATGACGTTTGCTACATACAATAAAAATAACTGACACAAAAGCCTAGAGCTCTTACTCCACATTGGTGTAGTAGCTGGTCTTTAAAGTCCTCATCTCTCTCCATATTTATCATCCACTGTTTCTACTTATGCATCATCACATGAGTGCTCCCTATGTCTCCCTATCTCCGTTTCGTTTCAGGCGTTACTCTTCCCCTGGATCTGGCTTTCCCTCCTGGTGACCCTGGGAGTCAGTCTTTATTCTATCTCCCTGTCCATGCTTTTTCTCCCTTACCTCACAACACTTCTGCCCCTCCTGCTCCACGCCGCACCTTCCTAGCCTGGGTCCCCACTTTTAACTGCATCATTCTGTGCCAAACTATTTCCATCTGAACATCCCTCACCATATGTCCTTCACGGACGGTACCCATCTCTAAGTACCCTGTGCCATCTATGTTGCCCTTCACTTCTCTTGGTCTAAATCTGTCTGCAAGTTCTTTCATCCCCCTCAGCATTTCTCTCTTTCTCATGTTCAATTCTGAGATCCTCCAGTTCTTCCCCCTCTGCCTCTCTTGCTCCAGCCGCTCTCTGACCTCAGGCACCTTCTGTCAGGCTGACTCTAGTGTCACCTACCCTGTCTCCTTTATTCTGTGTCTCGCTGTGTTGTTCCCTCACCCACAAGTCTGTCCAGCCCTCCTCCTCATGGCTTCACCGTGGGCATCTCACGCAAGCAACTTTCTCTCCCGCATGATGCTGCCTCTAACCTCATTTAGTCTCCTACTAATCCCAGTGTGTCTCTTGCCTGACAATCTCCCGCTATGTGTCTCGCTCTCACCAGCCAGTTGCTTCTCCGTCATCACACTTGCACATCCCAACCATCGCACTGCTATCTCACACTGTCACTTCCGGCAGGCCTTGGCCCCTCCCACCCCGGAGTCCACCTGCTCCTAGAATCAGTTGGAGGGCCTCTGGCAGGTGGCCGAAGGCCTGCAAACAGGGAGGAGATGAGATTAGATGTAGCTGTTTGTAAAGGGAGCTTAGAAAGGACAATGGAGGGGGGTGGGTTACACGGGGAAAAGGGCCCCCACACACCTGTTCAGGTGCACGCAGGGGACGGGGTGCACGTGGAACAGAAATAATGGCATTTCTGCTGGTATTCATTGGCAGTGGACAAGCTGTAGCAGTTTTGTGAAAAGACATCAACCAGATGACACCAACACCTCTCCTACAGAAACTATTCTTCAACCTTGGCACACCCCGAAAAGCACCAGCACTTGGATCTGACCTGCATTTGAGGTCACGTGAAACTAAGCCACAAACATGAAACCTTTTTATGTTACAGGCAGGGAGGGCTGCAAGTGTGAAAACACCAGAAGCAAGGGTTATGTTAGAATACACCAGGATTATATCTGCACATGGTCGAACATGAAATAACAGGCTCTCATCCTTTCACCGAGCGGTATGGAGTAGGAAGGAAATATTCGCAGTATTGTATACGTCACATCTACAATAATTTGCGTCACATCTACAATACTTTGTGTGTATGTGTGCGCGTGTACAATGCATTCTAGCTCCAACACATCTATACAAAATATGCACATCATTTTAATTTATAAAAAAGCCATACAAAATAGCACTTCATTTACCACTTTCATTTAAACTGCCGATTGTATTAAAACATACTTTACACTCCGAGTCAAAACAACAGCAAGAGCATACCCTGACACTAAAAACAGGTAAATTAGAAATCATCCTGTTATCTAACTGATAACTGTACTTGTAGCTATAGATTATTCAGGAGTCGAAAGCAGACAAAACATCTCAAGGGGAAAGCAGTGCGTTTCGCAACATAAGATGATAGATAACATCAAAGACAAAACAGGCACTGGTTCAGAATAGCATATTAAGAGGCGGTACCTACTGCCAGTGGTTTCAGTCCTTTGGAAATGCATTCATCTTGGGATCGGGGAGGCAGGCAGACACGGGGTAACAGAAACGTACAGAGAAAGAAAGATACAGAGAGATACACGCACAGAAACAAACAGCTATGCACTCACAAAACACAAACACAGAGGCAGGCAGACACGGGGTAACAGAAACTTAAAGAGAAACATGCAGACAGATACACGCACAGAAACAAACAGCTATGCACTCACAAAACACAAACACAGAGGCAGGCAGACACGGGGTAACCGAAACGTACAGAGAAAGAAAGATATAGAGAGATACACGCACAGAAACAAACAGCTATGCACTCACAAAACACAGAAACACAGAGGCAGGCAGACACGGGGTAACAGAAACGTACAGAGAAAGAAAGATACAGAGAGATACACGCACAGAAACAAACAGCGATGCACTCACAAAACACAGAAACACAGAGGCAGGCAGACACGGGGTAACAGAAACTTAAAGAGAAACATGCAGACAGATACACGCACAGAAACAAACATCTATGCACTATAAAACACAGAAACACAGAGGCAGGCAGACACGGGGTAACAGAAACTTAAAGAGAAACATGCAGACAGATACACGCAGCCGCGGTCGGTGGTAGGAGTGCTGCTGGGCGGTGACGTGGGGAGGGGGAGGGGCAGGGTGAGGGGTAGTAAACTATGGATTACGGAGGTTTACAGGTAAGTAAACATATAAATAAATAAAACGAATTTCGTTGCGCGCACTGCGTCCCCAAATGCAATGCAGTGCACGCAACGAAATTCGTTTTATTTATTTATATGTTTACTTACCTGTAAACCTCCGTAATCCATAGTTTACTACCCCCCACCCTGCCCCTCCCCCTCCCCACGTCACCGCCCAGCAGCACTCCTACCACCGACCGCGGCTGGATACACGCACAGAAACAAACAGCTATGCACTATAAAACAAAGAAACACAGAGGCAGGAAGACACGGGGTAACAGAAACGTACAGAGAAAGAAAGATACAGAGAGATACACGCACAGAAACAAACAGCTATGCACTCACAAAACACAAACACAGAAACACAGAGGCAGGCAGACACGGGGTAACAGAAACTTAAAGAGAAACATGCAGACAGATACACGCAAAGAAACAAACATCTATGCACTATAAAACACAGAAACACAGAGGCAGGCAGACACGGGGTAACAGAAACTTAAAGAGAAACATGCAGACAGATACACGCAAAGAAACAAACATCTATGCACTATGAAAACACAGAAACACAGAGGCAGGCAGACACGGGGTAACAGAAACTTAAAGAGAAACATGCAGACAGATACACATAAAGAAACAAACATCTATGCACTATAAAACACAGAAACACAGAGGCAGGCAGACACAGGGTAACAGAAACTTAAAGAGAAACATGCAGACAGATACACGCAAAGAAACAAACAGCTATGCACTCACAAAACACAAGCACAGAAACACAGAGGCAGGCAGACACGGGGTAACAGAGACTTAAAGAGAAACATGCAGACAGATACACGCAAAGAAACAAACATCTATGCACTATAAAACACAGAAACACAGAGGCAGGCAGACACGGGGTAACAGAAACTTAAAGAGAAACATGCAGACAGATACACGCACAGAAACAAACAGCTATGCACTATAAAACACAGAAACACAGAGGCAGGCAGACACGGGGTAACAGAAACTTAAAGAGAAACATGCAGACACATACACGCAAAGAAACAAACAGCTATGCACTCACAAAACACAAGCACAGAAACACAGAGGCAGGCAGACACGGGGTAACAGAAACTTAAAGAGAAACATGCAGACAGATACACGTAAAGAAACAAACAGCTATGCACTATAAAACACAGAAACACAGAGGCAGGCAGACACGGGGTAACAGAAACTTAAAGAGATACATGCAGACAGATACCCGCAAAGAAACAAACATCTATGCACTATAAAACACAGACGGGCAAATCCCATAAGATTCATTAATTTATTTTTGGTACAGTCAGTCTATTTAAATGCACACATATCTTGACAAATATACATACCTGTATGCCTGTCTCCACATATCTCACTCCATCAGCGCTCACGTGTAACGGAATGTGCCGCACATATTACCAGAACTTGGCATCATTTCAGAAAAGAGGACCTTCCAATGTTCCATTAATCAGTCTGAGAAGCCCCGAAAACACTGTTTTCAGCCCAGAAATGCTGCGGAGCCGAAGGTGAAAATCCTGGCCCATGAGTCAGCGGCAGAGGGTTGCCGCCTGGAAGCCCCGGAGCCCCAGACAGCATCCGAGGCTTCCAACACCCCTCTCCCAAGCACAGCCAAGGTCATGGCTGTGGGCTGCGCCTGGAAGTCACCGCGTCCTGGAGAGGACCCGAGGCTGCCCTAGACACAGGGACCACCCCCTCTCCAGTTCACCCCCCATCCTAGGCCCTGCGCCAACACCCTGCCACCTAAACATGGCCAAGGTCAGCTCCGGGCAGTGATTTATGGCTGGACTCTGCAAGCCAGCTCAGCCCTCGCCCCTTCCCCCTCTGGATCCACCCTGGGCAGGCTACGTTGGCACAGTTCGGCCCCCATCCCTCCCCAAGGGATCTTCCGCTTCCTTGCACATGACTTCCAGCTCCTTCGAGAAGTGTCTCCGCTTCCCCTATCTCCGCCAGAGAGAGAGAGAGTTCGTCATCTGACAAACAGTGGCGCTTTGAATTACAATGTGCCCTCCGGCCCCCCGACCGGCGCTTAACCTCACCGCAGAGTTCTACAACATTAAAAGCTCTTCTATATGCCCCACCCCACGCTGTGGGCAGGCTTTACTCTGAAAACAGAAGGCTTCCGATGCAGATACAATTTCTCTCTCCGTCTGAGGCACTTCCTGGTTTGAAGTGTTGGCAGCCAATTAGAGCCAAGCTCGTGCTGGGGGGGTTAGGCTCCGCCCACATATAAAAAGATATTTTTCCTTTAATATCTCAAAAACTACTGAACGGATTTACACCATTTAAAAAAAAGGGCTCTTTCTGAGCCAAGGGCTACCTTTTTGCCAAATTTGGTGTAATTCCGTTCAGCAGTTCGGGCTGTAGCTTTGTCTAAAGTTTCCTATGGAAAAATACATGGGGAAAACACGTTTTGGGACCCCCTTTTTCTCAGCCCCCGCTTGTCGAGAATCACCCCGAAACTTTCAAGACAGGAGCTGACCGGAGCGAGCCACTAGT